>VZRO01007701.1:68106-108317 GCA_013397915.1 Daphoenositta chrysoptera | reverse complement strand
GACCCACGCCGGGGCCTCAGCAAGGCCGTGCGCACGGGCAGTGGACCGAGGGGGTCGGGTACGGACAGTGCCCGCGGGTAACATCACAGAATGCCCTGAGCTGACCCACGGGGATAATCGAGTCCAGCTGCTGGCCCCTCACAGGACACCCCTGCAGTCCCACCATGTGCCTGAGAGCGTTGTCCGAACGCTTCGCGAACCTTGGCAGGTTTGGGGCCAGGACCACTGGAGAGCCTGTTAATGGCTCGGGTTCTGCTCCAGGGAATGTGGAAAAGAGCTCATTTGGCGTGCTCAGCATTACATTTAAGGAATTAAAAAATAGATACATTCTCCAATATAATCTTCTCGTAAACAAAGCAGGTCTTCCAAGGAGCTCAGCACAAGCTCCCTGAGGGATGCAGAGCAGCCCCACGGTAACGCCTCACCCCGGGTACTCCGAGTCAGTGCCCGGGTCCGGCCTGTGAGATCCGTCCTGTTTGCACCCGGTTGGAGACAAATTCCTGTGGCTGGCAGTACCCTCTGTTTGGTGAATCAAAACCTCTGCTCTTTGTTTGGGTTTTTTTGCAAAGCTTGAATTAGGCTGTATTGAAAGCAACGGTGTCATTACTTGTCTCACTTGGCATGAGAGATGAGGCACTAGCAATTACACCAGCCTGTGCTGTCACTGCCAGGTGATTCTCAACCCCTGGAACCACCAAGGTGGTCACCTCTCTTGAACTTCCTTACCCAGTGACAAATGTCTCTAAAAGCACAACAACTCAGTCCCTAATTTGGGCGGGCTCTGTCCAAATTACTGAGCACAAGGCTTGTTAGTGTGCAGGGGAAAACAACTTGCAGTGGTTGTTTATGCTGTGAGGTTTTACATCCTGTAGTGTTGTGTGGCATTTTTTCCCCCTGTATGCCTTGATGTCTTTTCATCACATACAAAAAGAGTATCTTTAAAATTTTTACAGGAGTTCCCTGGAACAGGCCATCTGCTCAGTGGAGGTCTCCAAAATGCTGCATTTACTGTCTAATTAGCCTTTAGAAGAGTTTGTGCATTTAGGCTTAAAGAACTGTTGTGTTGAACTGTGTGGCAAAGTCCCCACCCGATCTACTCGGTGCTTTCTTTCTGCAGCTCCCTTGGATTTTACTGAAGCATCTTTCCCTGCAGGGGTCAGCAAAACCTTCTGGCAGAGCAGATCCGTCACTGTAAATAGAGAAAACCTCACGTGGAGTGGCTACTTGTAACACTTGGAGAAATGTTTAAAGCTCTGCAGCAGCAAGTGGGGGAAAGGGCTGAGAGAGCAGGGCATTGTGTTTGCATGTCAATTGTCTCCTTACTGCATACCTCTGCTTATGTTAATCTTTATTAAATAAATCTTTGAAGTTAGAGTACCTGGGTTGACAGTAAATTTAATATTAAAGTGTGATCTGAAAGGAGACTTTTGCCCATAATGAGTGGAAGAGTTATGTAAATGCAGTTGGTTGTATCCAAGCAGGTTTTTTTCCCCTTCATTTTCCGTGACCTGGTGTGATGACATGAAACCTCTCTTACCAGCGTTTCCCTTTCCACAGGAGGAGCCGTGCTGTTTGTCAGCAGCTCTGCTCGGCGAGGGCTCCGAAATCAGCCAGGAGCAGCTGCAGGAGCTGCTGAGATACGCAGCCCTGGGCAAACGCCACAAGGCAGCACAGCCCAGGTACAGCCACAGCCACGGGTCTGGGCTCCTCCCGTGGGGTGGGAACATCCCTGAAGGAATTTTGGCCATGCTGGCATTGCCATAATGGCAGCCTGGATTGTGCAGATACAGCTGTGGTTAGCCTTGGCCAGGAAGCAGAATTCCTCTTCTGGCAGAAATCCTACCATTCCATAGTTCTGTTTCATGCAGTTTTGAAAAGACTAAATGACTGCTGTGGAACTCAAGAAGCTCCAGACGCTGAGAAACAAAATACCCTGTTTAAATATTAGCACAAATATTAATGCATTTCATGTTAGATATGATTGAAACAGCGTTCGGAGTGTTTTAGAAAAAAAACATTTTAATCACTTCACCCTTTCTTTGGGCAAGTTACCAGTATTGGAAAGGAAAGGCTGAGGAGGGTGTATAACCTTGAATGGCAAAAACACGGTGAAATGAAATGAATCTTCAAATGAAACTCTGAGCAGAAAATACCTCACTTTAGATTTTAATAGTAAATAGAAAATTATTTTGTGAAACTTACTTTAATGCATTAATTCACCAGACCGTGTCACTACAGTTGAAGTTACTGGTATATTCACGTTCTGATGCATATAAATGAGATATACAGGTCTTGAAATGGTACACAGCAGAAACTTGCCATAACTCTTCTTTCTCTGTCTCCTGTATTCTGTTGCTTCCAGGAATATGTGGCTGTTAGAGATAAGCTATAAAGCCTCTTCTTATTGAAGTAATTTGGCACTTTGCCATTTACTGCCTTAAAAGCTGGGCTGGTTCCAACTTTTTTTTTAAGAGTGCTTGATAATAGTTTTGCTTTGATTTTTATGTTATTTTTTTTTAATTATTGCTCATTTTTTAACTGCAGCTGGTGCCGTATTTATCACCAAAGCCACCTGGCTGGGGTTGTGGTTGTTGTTCTACACGAAATGAGCCAACTCCATTTCTACAGATTCTATTTAGAGTTCAAACACCTCAGGAAAGTGTTCCGGCATGTAAGTCCCCAAAGTGTCTTCTAAACTTCTTCCAGTCCTGAAAGCACGTCCCTGGGATCACGGCTGCAGTGGAATTACTGCCTTTTCCAAGGATGTGGCCATCCTTGACTCTTACAGCAAGGGAGAGGATCTGTTTGCAGCAGTTGTCAGCTCAGAACAAAGGACAGGGCTTTGATATTAGGAACAGGGTTTCAAGGCTTATGTCTTTGAAGCCTCAACAGGTGAAATGTTTATTGATGCTTCAGTCCTCTGACTGTTACGTGTCCTGCATCTACAGGATGCCAATTAGATTATAAATATATTGGAATAATTTCAATAATTTGGAATGTACTCTGAGTGAAGAGACTCTCAATAGAATTATGCTGCCCAGGTTGGTTGAAAAATATTACTATTATTATTTACACTTTATGTCAAGTTTCTCCCATTTCCCAAAAAGATTATTAAAATAATTATAATTTTCTGACTTACAAGCAACATTTTTGAAGGAGGATAGAAAGAAAGAAGGACTTGAATTCAAGCTCTTAGAGAGTTCTTCCTGAACTACAGCAAATGTAAATCACAACTCAGCTGGAAAGACTGGAACTGGCTTTAGTTTCTATCAAAGAAAGTCTTGAGATTTGCCTTCTTGATCATATCAGACAAGGCAAATCTGTCCTGTAGTACAAAGAATCCTGTATCATCCTTCATTGGAACAGGTTTGGTTTGTGTTGGGTTTTTCTACTTGATAAAATACCAAATGTATTTCCACTATTTCTTTATCCATCCTCCTCTGAATTTGGCTGGTTTGGGGATCAATAAACCTCCCATTTGCTTGTTATTTCTGCCTGTCTTTCAAAGTCACTGACACATGTCTTTTTTCAGAGATTCACATTAACACCTTCTGCTAACTTCCCAGTCTGCCTGTATGGAGAAGGAACAAACCCGAAACCTCAAAACACTCCACAAGGTATTTTGTTTGGCTTTGCATTGTCTCTTTCAAGACAGTGACTCACTGTAAACAGAAATTTATGACTTTGTATCGTCTGCAATCCCAGTGCTGCCATGGTAAACTTGTTTAGAAAGGAACACATGCAGTGGCTTAAACCTTGAGACTTCATACCCTGACTACGTCAGTGACTCGTGTTGGGCCGATTGTCAAAGTGAGTGCAAAAAGAGAGGAAGTTTTTGACATACTTAATCCCAAACTCTGCAGCTTCATACCCATGTTGTGATTATTTTATTCTAAGATGTATCTAATCAAAGAGACAGAGATATAAATTTGATTTAAGCTCAGAAGACTGTGTGTCTGTCTTTTTCTCTGACCCTCTCTCTCCAGTCTGTTGTTCCAGGTAGTAATTTGGAATGGTGCAGCCTCTGAGTGTTCATCTGATGCAGAAACTGAGTGCAAGTCTGGAGTGCTGTCTGAGCTTGACAGGTGCTTCTGTATTTTACAGGCTTGACTTCCACCAGCAGTGAGTGCATTACTAAAAGTTCCGACTTGCAGTGTGATCCCATCATTCAGAGATACGGAGAAAAAAAACAAGGCCTTACAAGCTATACTCTAACTTTAGAAGAGCAGAAAAGAAATGACTATCCCATAGAAGGTCAGTTTTTGAGTGAGGGCTGTTTAGTTGTTTTGTTATGTTGGGGTTTCTTTTTAATTTTGGTAGTTTTGTGATATGTTTTGTCATATAAGATGAGTTGTAGAAGAAAGGTCTTCTTCTTATTCCTGGCTGTGTTTTGCCTCCAGGTTCCCCTGGATGCAAGGGCTTCATCTCCACAGAGTGTGATCAGCAGAGGACAGACAGCAGCCCCCTCTTCGGTCTGGATTGTGAAATGGTAAAAATCAGTGGGTCTGGCCTTATAAAACAGTCGGGCACCCAACTCTTACCAGCTGTTCCCAAGTGAGCCAAGCACTCTGTGTATTTGTTAAACCACTTCTGATATCTTAATATCTGCTGCCAGTCCCTTCCTCGATGGTACCAGTGCTAATGCAGCCATGGGAAAGGTCCCAGAAGTGGTTCTGGCAATGAGACAGAAACAATATCCTGAGCAGAGAGCTCACTTCTGTGTTGGCTCCCAGAGCAGCAGCTGGATCTGCCAGGCCTCTCAGCAATGCTGCAGTAACCCGTGAGGGTGCTGTGGAACTCCTCAGCTCTCTCTAGGGTTTGGGAAAGGAAAGATACTTCCCTGTCACACATCTTTCATTTATCCATCACAGTTCCTCTGGCAGCTGCTGTGGTGAAGAGTCCTCCTTTGTGCAGTTTTAGCCTTGCAGAGATGCCTCTTTGGCATCAGCATTGAATAACTGTTGATATACCCTGGGCTCTGCCTTTAAATTGAACAATTCCTCTGGGGCTGGTGCTGCCAGTGGCAGTTGTGCAGTGCAGAGCACAGACTGATTCTGTGAAATCAGCACTTCTTCCCAGTGTTTTTCTCTGTGCTGTGCTTGCCTGTGTGTTTGCTGTGCTTACAGTGCACATTAACAATTAAAGTGAAGCACAGCAGAGTGCAAACCCACCAGCTGTGCGTGGTGGATCTCCAAGTCAGGGCCCTCCTTGGCAGGGTGCTGCTGCAGCCAGAGCAGATGCCAGCTGGGGTTTTGGGGGGCAGCCTCGTGGTGATTGAACCAGTGCCTCTGCTTCCTCCGGCAGTGCCTGACGGCCAAGGGCAGCGAAGTGACGCGCGTGGCCCTGGTGGATGCCCGCGGCCGGTGCCTGCTGAGCGAGCTGGTCCGACCCGAGAGCCCCGTGCTCAACTACCGCACCAGGTGCTGCCACACACCTCCCCACCCCGGGGCTCCGGAGCCGCAGCCCTCCCGTTCAGCATCTCACATTCCCAGGAGCTGCCGGAGCCCCGCGGTGGGCACAGATGCCTGCACAGATGCCTGCTGCATTCCCTCCGTGTGACGAGTCCAGTTCTTGCAGTGTGACTGGAGTGACCAACACAACGTGTGCACAGTGCCCCTGGGGCTGCCAGGCACAACCTCTGCCTCTCTGCAGTGTCCGTTGGGAAGTTCTGTTACAAATTCATGATACACAGCACCAGTTCCTCTTCACTGCTGGTTATAAAATAAGATGGAGTCCATAGCTCAATTTGCTCATCTGTAAAAAATGCATAGAGCTTGGACACACCTCCAGGGTGGGGCTCAGGATTGTAACAAAAGCAGGCAAAACTCAAGGCTTGTCTTCTTCAAAACTTCACCTGGCTTTATCCAGGAGGTGATGTGCCAGTCCCCTCAGGTTACTTGGAAGCATCTCCTTCCACCATCAGACTTGCAGTATTTCCTTACCAGTGCTATCTGATGCTGCCAACTGCATCATTTAAAAATACCTGGGAGAAATGAACTTTTGAAACAGATGTGGTAGCACTCTTAGCAGTTTAATGTAGCTCAGCATATCCTCTGGTGTTGGCAGAGAAAGCAGTAAATACCATTCTGTGATTAGTTACACCGAGTTCATATTTTACAGGACCTGCTTGTAATATTCTGCAGCACACACTGTTCTAATGTGTTGCTTTTAACTCATCCAACTTTTGTTTTGAAGATTCTCAGGAATCACAAAGAAAATGCTTCTTCCAGTGAAGACAAGACTGTCAGACATCCAAACCAGGCTAAAAAAAATGCTTCCCCACGATGCAGTATTGGTGGGTCATTCTCTAAATTCTGATCTTCAGGCTTTGGAAGTGAGTATGGTTTTAAGAGTGTTTTCCCCAACCCTGTGTTGCTCATTTCACTTTTTAAAGTGAAACTTTAAAAATTCTTTAAAAATTGCTCTTTTTGTTAGTGAACACTTGTTAATTGTTTTTTATTATGAATAGCCCTATGTCTGTAAGGATTTAAAAGACAAAGACTCTCCTTACAGCTATAGAATTTGCAAGGGCCTGTTCAGAACCCAAAAGAGAGGAGTCTGTCCAGACATAGGTATTGTTGCAACTGAAGCTTTACCCCTCTGCTTCAGCCAGATGCTTCTGATAGCTCTCTCATGGGGAGAATTTAAATCCTTTCTGTGGGTGATTTAACCAGTCTAAAATGCTTGAATCATAATTAGTCTTTGTAACCCAATTTAGATCTTACCACTAGAGTGGGAAGTAGAAAGGAGAGTTGGACTTGTTTCGTTTTTCCTTTTGCTCTCTTGTTGTGGATCAGGTAGCTGTCAGTGAGAAACTGGCAACTGAAATGAAAAGGCAGAGGCACAGAAAACTGTGGAGTTACTGTCCAATTCTCTATGTCTGCTGTTCTTATACTAAACTGGTGATGATTTTCTCCTCCAGATGATCCACCCCAGTGTTATTGATACTTCACTGCTTTTTGCCAGAAGTGAAGGTCGAAGATTTAAGCTAAAATTTCTAGCCAAAGCTGTTTTAGGGTAAGATTATTACTGTACTGTCATGGGAAAGATTAGAAACTGTCATGGTGGGTCTTAGGGGCTTACTCTGCCACTACTAGAATTAGAATTACTATTTTTTTACTAAGATTCAAAAGAAAGGAGCAGGGTGTGCAAGTAAGACACAGTTAAAAGGAATTTACTGGCTGCTTAAAACATCAGGCAGCATAATAAATGGGCTTGTCTTTGAGCAAGCAGGAATGCTGTGACCCAACCAGATCTGGGTCCCAGCAAAACAACCCTTCCTGCAGGGCTCTAGAGGTGCATTGAATTGTGGAACAACAGAGGCACTCTGGCTCACACAAACAAGAGCTGCAGTTGGCAAGAATGGAAGGTTAATGCATGGAAGTCTGATTTACTGACTTAAGTCATATTTCTCAGTGTATCAGCTACCACTGGATAGTGTCTCAGTGAGCTCTCACCATGCTCACAGTGAATGGTAATACTCTGCAGTGCCAAACTTCACTGACCTGGAGGCTGCCTTCCTCTCTGTGTGCAAATTGTGAGTTGGGCCATTGGTCAAGAAAGAAGTAAAATTTTAAAATAGTCATGCATCAGAGTGGCAAGTATTAGCACTGCTTCTGTCAAACACCATAAACCATTTTGCTCAACATTGCAAAAACATTTCTTGCAGTAACTTTTGGGAGTATTTCACAAGAATGCTGCTGGACAGAACTGAAATCCTCTTTGGAGAGGGGAAAGCTCTTTTGCCCAAAAAGGAGCCAGTTTAGAAAAGACAGGATGTGGGTCAATGTGGAAAAACAGATAACCTGCCTGTACACCTAATTTTGATGCCCTAGGAAGGAGATTCAGTGTGAACAGAAGCTTGGGCATGATCCTACAGAAGATGCCAGAGCTGCATTGGAATTAGCTCAATTCTTCATTGAGCAAGGACCAACAAAGGTAGTTATATCTAATTAATATTTCTGTCCTAAAGTACAGAACATAATGTTTTTGTGCTTATGAAGAAAAAAACCCCAATCCTGCCCATCCTCCTGTTGATTTAAAAGGGAAAATGGAGCTGTGATAGAGGCTCCAGTTTTGGCAGCTGGTTGCTCTCAGCCTGTATCCAGGTACCTGAACAACCTGAGCACCACCAGTGCCAGCATTGCTGATCCTCAGGAGGGGCTCTGGCTAAAGAAGGACTGAGACACTTCCAGCCTGCAGGAATGCCTGTAATTTTTCTAGATGAAAGCAGAGAGAGAACCTTGTGTGTTGTGGTAGTGATTCAGCTGGTTTTATGAGTCCCTTGTGTTGTTGATTTCTGAGAGAACTTTTTGGAGATGATTGCCTGTTGATGCTGTGAGTGCTGCATGCACGAAAATGACAACAGAAAATAACATGGCAAGAAATGAATGCCTGTGTTTCTGCACTGCTGGAGGGTGCCTACGTGAGTCATAGGGAAAGCACAGGCTTTTTGGTCAGCTGCAATTAGCTGATGAGATGAAAGTCAACTAATAATCTTCTTCCTTCCTCAAGGTAGCAGAACTAAACTTGGAGATGCTTCTGACAGCTGAAAAACTGGCTGAGGTCTCACAGAACAAAGCTGCTCTACAGCCACAAGGATGTGGGTTCCAGGAACAGCTGAATGAGCCCCCACCAGTATCCAAACCATGGTAATAAGATTCTCAAATATGCATGTTTTTCCTTCAGTTGAATCCTCAGTAAAATCAAACAAGTGCCTTACGTTTTTCAGAAGTCATCAGCATCTTCAGAGAGACACAAATAATTGCAGCATAGTGCTGAAAATCTTTCAGCAGTCTCATCTTAAATTTCACAGAGTATTTCCTGGGCTTCTTCTGATGTTGTGGAAAAGAATATTGTTCAAATTTCGTAAATGAACTGTAATTCTCTGACAAGCATTTCTGGAAAGGTTTTGATTCCCCATATTGAAAAGTGCTGTGATTCACAGTGTACTTCTCTCTGATAGTTTTTTAGATTGTCTGCAGGTGACTGGCCAAAAACCCCTTCTTTTGGGCAGACAGGAACTAGACTCTTCCGGCCTGTGTCAGGGTAACCTGAGCACTTCAAACAAACAGGTGAGTGGACTTGGAGTGGGTTGGTCTAAGCATCAAAATAGTTCAAAGTTGTCCTTGTTCTGGGAGTGGGTAGATGAGTCCTATTTCAAAAAGCTGGCTGACAGTACTGTTGGCAATAGTGCTAATACCAGGTTAGCTAAATCCATTTGAGCATTTCGGAAATGAGCTTTGATCCTCTGCATCCTCTCATGACGCACCAAAGAGGAATTTCTGCCTGAGGGCTTTCTTGGACAACAATGAAAATTAAAGTTGGGAGTTAAATTCAATAGCCTCGTTTCTGATCTTGTGCAGTACAATTGTCTTGTACCTCTTTGAGCCTTGTATGCTCTTGTCCCTCCAGATTCTTCAGAGAGCCTTGCAAGATGTTCCCCTGTCCAAATTCAGTATCATTCAGTTCAGTTTGGGTCCAGAGTACATCGCATCTCACCTTCACGCTGGACTTTATGAAAAGGTATTATTTTTTGTTTGAGAAGAGTCTTCATGCTGAGCTTGTAGAGATGTGATTTACAGGAGGCACCAAGTAGTTAGTTCCTTTGCTTTGTGAAGTGCCTTCTCTAATCTGTGTTCCAACAGGTGAGAAGCAAGCTGACTGACATGCTGACAATTTACGCAGGTCCTTTTGAAGAAAACTTCTGCATGAAGTCTGTGAAGAAAGAATTTGGGAGGTGTGGACCAATCCAGTCCCTTACAGTGGTAACTGAAACATTCCAGGTGAGGAGCACTCAAAGGTTGCTGACAGGTCTGGTAGGTCTGAGTACTCTCTTGGAAAGATGTGGATTAGAACCACAGAAATACCAGTTACTCTGTTTGGGGTTTTTTTCTGGTAGTTTAGTCATCAGCTACAATCATTCAGGGTACCTGAAAAGCTGCTCCACACAATGACAAGAACAAATCCAGCTCGTGTGCTGCTCAGAGGACTTTGAGCACTGGAGAAGCTGAGGTGCTTTTTGTTCTTAAGGCCTTTAATAGCCAAGGGAGGAAAAAAAGGGTTGTGTTAATTGAAGGGGGTTTTAAACAGCTAGAGTATGTGCAGTGTTACATGTATCACCCCCAAACTTTTTTATATTCTATTTTTAAAAGAAAACACAACTTTGAGGCCTGACTTTTTAAAAGGGAGGGCTAATGTGTCTCACTGACAAGCCTGAAGTATGTTACTGTTCTCTTTCAAGCCATATGTCTGCATCCAGTACCAAGTGCTGGAAGCTGCCCAGCTTGCTGTGGAGAGCCTGAATGGAGCTGAGGTAGCAGGATCCTGCATTAAGGTAAACAAGGCAAACAGCAAAAGCCCAAGTTGTGTCCAGCCCAGGCAGAGCCTCCAGAACAGCTCTGGAACATCCCAGCAGTGTCTGGGCAAGTGCTGGCTGCTTGTGCTGCTACAGCCTCCCTGTCCCTGCACAACTTAGGGCTACTGGCAGAAAGGAAGTGGCTATATCCCCCTGTATTTCCTTTCTGCCTGTCAGCAGAGGCGAGTTAGAAAGCATTCTGACCCCCAGCTGCAGCTTTAAAAGGCAGGTCCAAGTACCAGGGCTATACAGAGTACAGCATTTTAGTTCTACAGTGTTCCTGCATTACAAATCTGATCTCCCTTTATCGTGACTAATAAGGTTAGCCTTCATTAGTCATATTTATTTCAAGTGAGGGAAAATAACCTGTCTACTTTTGGTAATGGGAGAAAAATACTTTAAAATAGAAGCTCAGAACACAGAGCTGTGTGGGCTGATGTGCTCTTTATTCCTGCTGCATCCACCCCAGGTCCAGAGACCAGTCACTGCAGCAATGCTGGACTGCAATGTTCTGATTAAGGAATTAGAGCTGGATGTAGAAAATGAAGGTGTGATTTATGTGGCTGGTCTAAAGAAGTCACTAACAGAGACAGACTTGCAGGAAGAATTCAGCCAGTTGAAAGACCTGGAAACACTGTTCCTGCCAAAGGATCTTCAGAGTGGAAAGCACAGGAACTGCTGTTTCCTCAGTAAGTAGCTTCACACACAGCCTGCTTACTTCCTTCAAATAGACTCATTCAGCAGCCCTTGGGACTTTGCACAGACACAGCAAGAGCTACTGAAACTCAGGTATGCTCAAAGGGATGGTATTTAAAATGCTCCAGTGAAAGCACATTTTGTTTAGAGGAGCACTTTACAGCTGAATATTTAAGAGTAAAAAACGTCTGCTTAAAAATCCCCCAAACATTTACTTACAAAAATTCCAGGGTAAGTACTGGGCTGCAGTACCTCCATGGGAGGGCTGGCTACTGAGCAGCTGCACACAGAGCAGTGACCACCTCTGGAAGGTGAGAACAGCCCCTGAGTGCTGCTGCAGCCAGCGGGCATTCCGAGTCTGATGTTTATCTGCAGCAAGATGAGGATCTGCTTGCTGCAGTGATTTGTTTCTCATCATCCTGCTCCACACCTTCAGCCCTGCCTTGCAGGTGCCAAGGAGGGCAGCAGCAGCGTTGCCAAAGTATGTTCCCTTCTCTGTGCATTTCAGAATTCCAGAAATCCCAAAGTGCCATGGATGCCCTTGAAGCTATAAATGGATGGACCATGAAGGGGAGCGAGCTAAGAAGTAGGAATGCCCTTGCTGCAGGTCACCTCTGGAGATGGATTTGGCAAATGAATCACAGCAATGGGAAACAAGGAAAACACATCTTCTATGAGAAAATGGAGCAGCTGTCTGACTCTGTGAGTGTGAGGCTCTGCTGATATTGGTTGCAATTAGTGAGGAGGGACTGCCCTGGAACCCGGAGTGGTAACTTAGAGCTGACTGAGGTGACAGAAGGGTCTCCTTGTGCGGGAGCAAAGGGCTGCCCAGGATCAGTTCCCACAGAGCAGCTTGGGAGATAATAGCACACGAGATAACGGGATGTTTGCAGGGTATTGCATAGCCCTAAAGCCAGCACAGCTGCACAGGGCAGTGGGTGGTGCTGCCAGGAACTGAGGCCTGGCACTGGAGAGCTGACAGGGCACAGGGGTCCCAGGGAGGGGGAGTGAGTGGCTGAGAGGCTGCACAGGACAGAAGAGCTCGAGCTGAGAGCTCTGGAGGTGCCGCTCTCAGTCTCACCTGGAGGGAGCTGTGGTGCCACTGGAGCAGGGCACGGGGCTCTCCCTGCAGCTGCTCTGCCAAGTGCCAGGCACAGGCAGCATCACTGCTGCCCTCACCTGTGCCATCCACTGGTCAGCCTCCCCCAGTTCATTGCTGATACAATTGCTGATGAATGAGGGACTTCAATGCTTCTATTCCCTTATGCAGGAGCAGGATCTAAGGAAAAAGGTGAAGAAGTTAGACCACCATATCAAAAAGCTTTATAGAAGCCTGCAGAATAACACCCTGTGCGTTGTTCTCTTTCCTGGTGTGAACAGGTAACTTGCTGCCTATTTTTCAAAGAACCAAGGAAAATACAGAGCTGAGTAATTTTATCTTAATCTATAAAAAACTAAAGCCCTGCACAAGGAAAAGAAAGACCAAGAGAAAGGCTGAAGAAGCTGTTGTACTTAAATCTGACTTTTCATGTTGGGCCAATAAAACCTCAGCCCTACGTTCTGCCCACAAAGCTGGCCTGAGCCACATCCAAATTTGCTTTTTGAGGGCCATTTCCAACTATTCTCGTTTAGCACAAGCTCCCATCACCGAGGGGTGGGAATCCCACCAGCAGAACAGGTGGATTCAGGAATCTGCATCCACAGGGAGCCTGTGGAAGCCCTCAGAGCCTGGCTCACACTCTCAGGCTGCTGAGTGGATTAGATGGGAACTCCATCTCAGGCTGGGGAGGGTTTCTTGCTAAGTGAGATTTCTGTATTACTGTTTCTCAGAGGAGGCTTCTTGATTAAAAAGAAATATATTTTATATATCCCCCAAATAATTGTGGGGTGGATAAAGAATTAGTTTTTCAATTCTGGGGGTTGCAGGCCTCTCAGTACCAGCCCAGCAGGGTTATGTGCCGGAAGGCTGAACTGAGCAGAACTAACACACCTCTTGTTTGTGTTGCAGCACGCATGGATCACAATCCGGCCTTGGTCTGATGGGAATAAAAGATGATGAAGGGAGGAGTGCTTGTTAAACTGCCAAGTTTTTCAGCAAAGTCTTTTGTTAAGATATTTTTAATTACTTTAAATATTGATGTCTTTGTAAAGATCTCTTACCATAAGAACAATAGGCTTTCACTCTGTATCTTCTACAAAGCCTAAAAATAAAAGCCATTCAAAATGTCTTAAAGCACAGAACCTTTTCCATTAACCCTTCCTGCTGCGGGGAGGTGGAGCCCGGCAGGTGCTCCACAGGGGCCGGGCAGGATTGGCCTGTGGGAAGCCATTCCTTGCTGGAGACCAAACTCCCAGCCGGGGCACCTTCCCTGGAACACCCCAGGCCCTGCAGCAGCCAGCTCGGTGCAGGACCCGCAGCAGCTGCTCAGCAGTTAACAGCTGCCCCAGGAACTGTGAGGATTTCTGGAACCGTGTGGTGCCAGCTCCTGAACCGGAGTCGCTGCCTCCTTTCTGGGAAAGTGCTGGGCTTCGTCCTTGGAAAGGAGCAATCGGTGATTCACACTTCTTGGACAGTCTCCACCTTCTCCTCCCGCCCTGACCACCCCCACCCTCCCCTCACACACAAAAAAAATAAGAAAAAAAAGAAGTTTCCGTGTGGCTGTGGGAGGGGCGAGGGATGTTTTAAGGAAAGCACATGGCTGTGTGGATTTGCACAGCATGGCTTTCCACAGGGGGCTGGAAGCAGGATGAGGTGATTTGAGACCTGTCAGCTCCAGCCCTGTCCTTTGCAGCCATTGCCACCTAAAATAGCAGCTGCTATTGTTAACATACAGAATTCCCAAGCACAAAGGATGCTTAGAAGAGCTTTTGGAACTCAGAAAAAAAATTTGAAAAATTAAAAGGAAATGTTTGTTAAAAGGTTTGACCGTGAGATGAGGGACTTTTTCATGTGAATTGGAATAGGCCAAGATAAAGCTGAAATAGTTATAATTCCAGAAATTATTAAATACAGCTGATGGAATATTTACACCCTCCTACTTCCCAACCCCAAGTTCACTGCACTGGGCTCTCTCCTTACTCTGTGATTTGGAAGCTGGGAATTGCTGCATGGAGGAGCAGGCACAAATACAGGCAAGCAGGAGAAAGGCAAGTTCAGCACAAGCCCAGAAGCAGCAGTGATCGGGCAGGAGATGCTCATGTCAGTATCATCAATGACTAAATTTAAAGCCACCTGAAAATTAAATCTATTATTCAGCAAGATGAATGCAGCCAATTTTTTTCTCACAAAAAGGTACTTTGGCCACTCCAAGTGAGCCTGCATCCCTTGGCTGCAGCTGTTGCAAACTGGCATAAGCACCAGCATCAGTGCTGCTCCAGGATGTGAAGGGAGCCAGAGCCCCCAGCAGCACGGCCAGTCCCTGCTGCTGAGCCAGCCCAGCACGGACCAGGGCCTCAGGCAGCTCAGGGCAGACTGAGCCCAGCTCTCATCCCTCTCACAGGATTCACTCCTGTTCAGGCTGTTCACATTCAGCATCTCCTTGCTGCAGACACTTGCACTGCAAAGTTGAAAAAAAACAGCTAGTTTTTCTTCCACACACTTTAAAATGATGTGGTCACCTCCCTGCAAGGGCTAGGCAGGATTTAGTGAGCATCCAGGAGTCCTGCTTGAGAAACTCACATGACAAACAAAACTAGCAAGAGTCCTATTCATAGGCATGAAAAAATAAGTAATTTGTCCCTTTTTAATTGAAAAATGTAAAAAGGACTTCAGCTTTAAATAAGACATTTTGTACAAAGCTTGAGCACAAAAAAGTGAACACCAACGTGTCGTTATGTAAACACCACAAATGTTACTCATTTGTTCAGTAACGCACAGAACAGCGTGCGAGTTCCCTTTCCAGTGGGTGAGATTTCTGTAGCTGTTCCCCTCCCCTCAGACCTTACTGGAATACAGGAAACCCAGAAGCTTTGGAACATTTACAAGCTACAGTAGTCAGGATACATTGTGACTAAAGGATTTTTTTTTGTTTTTTTTCTTTAAGGGATTGGTCATTTAAATATACAGAAGTACAATAATCTCACAGGTAAATGAATGGCAGCTTGGATTAGAAAAAGCACCAAAATATTTAATATACATCTGGCACAAATTTCACAAGAAGTCAGTAATGGACAAACCAATGCTTTGCTTATAAGAAAAGAAAAACCTCAGACTGTACTTAATGCTCTTCTTCCAAAAGGGACACAACAAAAACATTGCACTCAGGATTGCTATCAAGTAAAGACAACCTTCTTATCACACCCTACTTGCATTGTGCCTTAGATTGCACATTCCATAAGATGCTGGTTCCATTGTGTTCCAGACACCAACGGTGAGAAAATCTGATGTAAGAAAAGTAACTGTAAAACTACAAACCAATTCAGTAGACTGGGATTCGGTAGATGCATTGTCCTGAAATTCTCCCATTTTCCCTCTAGATCAGGTTTCAAATTTCTATGCATCCCCTTGAAAAAAAAAAAATCCAACACGAAACAGAATTTACTCCAGCTGTTTTCAAGCATTGCATTTCCACAGCACCTCTGATACTGCTGTCCCAAAGAGGAACCACGGGGCTGCTCCGCGACACGCAACACATTCATCATTTCCCAGAGTGAGAAATCCGGCTCGTACAGGGTTATCTCCTGGCTAAGTCTGAAAAGGCAAAACACCCGCGGCACAGAGAGGGGCAGATCTGAGCCTGCCCACCCTGCTGCTCTCCTGGGGAGCCCAGGGCCCAGCAGGGAGCAGAGTTCCAGATCTGAGCCTGCCCACCCTGCTGCTTTTACTGAGCAGCCCAGGGCCCAGCAGGGAGTGATGCTCCAGATCTGAGCCTGCCCACCCTGCTGCCTTCCTGGGGAGCCCAGGGCTCAGCAGGTCCAGATCTGAGCCTGCCCACCCTGCTGCTCTCCTGGGGAGCCCAGAGCCCAACAGGGAGTGATGCTCCAACGAGGTGCAGTGACAGCCACACAAAGCCCTGCTCCCGGCACTGCCCTGGTCACACTGAGCCGCTTCTCTGGGAGCAAACACTACCGAAATGCACTCCTTCCATAGAGGGGGATTGAGGCTGAACTGGGGCCTCCAGATGCACAAGAAAGAAACCAGGCTGCACCAGGCAATGCTCCCAGGCAGACCCTTCCCCACACAGCCCACAGGGCCCTGTGGCTGCTGCGTGCCCTCAGGAGCAGCCATGGGAACCCCGGCAGCGCTGGCTCAGGACAGAACCTGCCCGTCCCACCCGAGGCTCCTGGAACTGGAGTTACCCAACAACGAACAGCACGAGGCCCTCCAACCCTCCTGCCAGCCTGACTCTGTTTTAAAGACTATTTCAAACTTACAGATAAGAAAGCAAGTGTGTTTTTAAATAACTTTGTTTAGTATGACTTAAAAAGTCACAACTTCAAAACATGGAGCACCAATCTGTGAAGTCCTCTAACATGTAACACACGTGGGAGTAGCAGCCAGCCTTCAGCTCCAGCG
The DNA here is from genome assembly GCA_013397915.1 of Daphoenositta chrysoptera. Classification (NCBI taxonomy): domain Eukaryota; kingdom Metazoa; phylum Chordata; class Aves; order Passeriformes; genus Daphoenositta; species Daphoenositta chrysoptera. The sequence goes on along the minus strand of VZRO01007701.1, from coordinate 91,749 downwards.
ATACTCTGTGCAGGTTTGCCACCTCTGGTCACACAATCTCCACTCTCATGGGCCCAGAGAAGAGCAAGAGTCAGCAGCTGTAACTGCATAAAATGGCAACATTCAAGTAAACACGCTGCTTCAACAGTAGGCAACCTTTAGTTCAGATATAATTTAGAGGGGGGGAAAGAAACACTTTACAGCACAAACACTGGAGATGGATTTTTTTTCCTGTGTGTGAAATGACATGTTATCCAAAAAGGGCTTATCTGAAGAGTGCAATTATGCAAAGATAGAAACTTATTAAAAATTAAACAAAAAACAGTATTACCTACAGAACCTGTTGGATTTTCAAAGACTGAGGATTGCAATAGTAGCAAGGAACCGCTGCAATGTCAGTGATTTAAGGCAAGCTGTCAGGACAAGAACGTACATGCTCCTTTTACCTATTGTCTCACATGTCCCCCGTTCTCTTGAAATACGTGCCCGTCCTGATAGTGCAAGAGGTCACACCCCAAAACCAGCCCTCACACTGGCAGAGTCTTGCAGCAGCAGCTGCTACAGCATGGCACCGTGGGGGATTTGCTGTGACACCAACTGTGTTCAGTTTGCTTTGGGGAGGAAAGGAGGGACACGGGTGTGTTGCAGGGAAAGGAACACCCCCAATGCATTCATGAACACAGCTGAGCACCAAAGCCACTCCGGCATCTCCAGCTCCCTTGAGAACGCTCCAGCTTTGCTCAAGCACCAGGGTTTTATCCTGAGCAGGATTTTGACCTCAGGGAGATAAAGGATGCGTGTAGCCTTTGCACCTTCACAGCTCCCATCTCTGCTGGGTGTTACAAGTCCAGTCCAACATGGAACAAAACACAGTATTTTTGATTAAAAGAAAAATACACTCATGGCACTGCATCAGGTGGGTTCCTAAAGCTTTTCAAGGGCAAATGAAAAGGCTGATGGCTCCCTCTTGGGGAGCAGCTGCTCCATCTTCAATCCGCTGTCAGTCCAGGCAGCCTGACCAGGGCAGAGGACGTGTGGTGACAGAAGCCCCTGAGCCACAGGCCACAGCTCTGCTCACTCTATTGCACTCCAAAAGCAGCACCCCTGGGGACCAACTCTTGTTTGCAGCTTGACCCGGCCCCCTTCCAAAGGGTCCTTTGCATACAGGTTAAAACGCAGGACACCAAAAACTATGGCAAATAGATAATACTTAACTTGGGTCAATTAGAAAAAATAGATTACTCATCCAGGCATAAAATCCTGGGATGAAAGGATGGTAGCCTTAAACTATTCAAGTCTAAGAACAAGAGGTAGAGATACCTACGTACTTCATGGTGAAGGAGTTACAGCCTTCTTTCTGTCTTACAATCTCATGAATTTCACTTCAGTTCACACTATAAAACCAAAGGTTCAATCTTCAATAACCCAGAGAGAAAATGTTAACACTGGTGGGTTTGTTTGCACACAACAAAATTTAAGCAGACACTTTGCTTTAATACTTATTTGAAAAAATAAGTTTTTCTTTATATTGAAGCACTACCCTGAAGAATTTTGAGTTTCAGGTTAAGCATCTTTCTTTTTAATATGAAAGGCTAAATTCACATGCACACACTTTGAGCAGAGTGGGCTCAAGAGAAGAACTGGGTGCCCAATTTACTGAGGACCTTCTAAAAAAGGATCACATTGCAGAACACAAGGCTGCAAGACCCAGAAACTCACAATGACTATTATTTACCAAAGAATGGGAATGATGTAACCTCAGCCAACAAACTATATCACAACTGAGGTGGCTATTAACTACATGGTGTTTCTTTAACTTTGCTGGGCTTTTTTTGGAAACAAGGCTTAGAACTGTAAGTACGATACTTAATGTTGACAGTGTCACACAAAGTGTAAGGTCACTGGTCAGTGCATAGGTCTGGGAACCACGGGTGGCAGGCTAGTCCTGGATCCGTGGGTTCCTCAGGCTCTGATGGGCACACAGAGTGAAATAAAGGTCACCCAGTAAAGCTGCTGCTCCCCCAGCACTGTGACCACCCCCTGCCCACAGGAGGAGGGGCTGCAGCCCTCTGCCCCCAACCAGAGCCACCAGTCCCTCCTCAGCAGAGCAGCCTGAGCTCATTTGGTGCTCTGAACTGTGCTTGGCTGAGAACTGCCCTGGTTCAGAGCTGATCCAGCAGATGTGGAGCAGCTCTCACAGTCCCAGCTGCTGCAGCTGTGTCTGTGCCTGCCACACCTTCGGGCACTTTCCTGTGCTCCTCTCACCAGGATTGCACAGTACTAAAAAGCTGTAATTCTCCATGTAGAATAGCACCAGCAGCAAGTAAACTCACAATTTGGTGTTCAATTCCAACTCATTTCCTTGGTCATGTTTTATGGCCAGCTATGGGTGGGATCTTTCAAATCCATACTTCAATCAATAGATAGTCTTTGACCTCAGAAATGTACCCACACAAGTAAAAATTAGCACAATTACGCCTCCAGCTGATATGGAAGCCAAATTTTAAAGGTGTTGCAAACTATAATATGGTGTAGGTGGCCAGTGTTTTATTACTAGGGACTAAAGTTTACAGGAGTTGTATTTGTTTGCATATAAGAGAAGGCAGTAAAATGCCACAGACTGTGGATGTCAGACCAGTTTTCCAGTATATTACTCTAACTATCTATATAGTTATCTATAGTTATTTATCCCAAGTTGCAGCAGATTCACTACATGCATAAAGTTTCCTAATGCATAATCTAGTTTTTTAAAAAATGAAACAGTTGCAATGGTTTCAAGGATTTCATCAATCACTGCTCACTTACAGTCCTGTGCCCTACACAATGAAGAATTAAATTATATAAAAATGAGGAGTGAATGTATTTGGCCTGTTCCACAGATATTCACAGTTTAACCATTAAACAACCATATTTCTAGAGGCTCCAATATTATTAAAGACTTCTCAGAAACACACACGAAGCCCACTCCCTCACCCCAGCACTACAGAGTGTGGGTGAGTCTCGCTGGGATCACAGAAACACCAGGCAACCCAGAGAGGGTCTGACGGCCTCGCTCTCTGCCAGCACTGCCAACGAGCTGCACCTTCAGCTCCTGCTCCAGGAGTCTAAAACTGACACGGGTCTGCTTTGCATTCTGTAAACGGCCATTAAAGGACTGAAATTAGGCTAAAAATAAGTGATACTTTGCTAGATAGATCATTTGGTTATTTCTGCAAGTGCCCTGCCCAGTGGGTGGAGTTGCTCCTGCCTGGCTGGGATCAACAGAACAGGAGCAGGGCTGTCCCCGCACGGAGCACGTGGGACTCACCACTGGCAATGGCACGTCCTTTCCCCAACAGGAAACCACATTTTCCCTTCCTGTGTGTTCACCTCTGCCGTTAAAAAGAAGCTGTCTTACATCTGATACATTAAAATGGCTGAGCCTGATGTGCTACAGATTGATTTCCTCACTGCTGTCCACATTCCAACCACAAGATAAACACCTTCCTTAAAGAGCTCTGTCCCTCATCCTTTGGAGCTGCTTGAAAATAGGGTGTAAATCACAAGCTGCCGTGATCTGGTGTGCATGCATGCACTGGCTACTCCTTCGAATAGTTACTCTTCACATCCTGGACATTTTAAATTTCCTTTAGGGGAAAAAAACCAAGGGATGAACAAAGCATTTAACAGCTGAATGAATGAAGGGTCTCAAACTTACAAATACAGTCTTCATTTACTATCAAATCAGTCTCCATTTGGAACTTTTCCTAACAAAGCAGCCTCTGTTGGGGAATTTATTTTAGTCTTTTAAAAATAACAGCACCAGCAAAAGTCTCACCATAAATTCAACGATTCCAGCACGAGTGCTTTGGCCTGCTTTGCTCACCAAATCAGAATAAGGTTTTGCTGCCAAACTTTAGTGCCACAGAAGGTTAGAGAAGCAAGGACAAAGCTTTAGGTGTATTTCCCTATAAAACAGCAACTTCAGGGCTCTCCTCCTGCAAAGGGACAGATTCTGCTGCATCTAAAACAACCACATTAGTTTTCCACAGCTTGTCTCCCTGCAAGATTAGCATGGACCAAACTCTCCTTTTATTTGATTAAAGAGATGCTATCTGTGGCTTGTGGGCTTGTTTTTAAACACTTTGCATTACCCACATTTTGTTAGTGATTTATGGCCTTCGAGCCAAGCTATTGCACACCAGCAAAGCCAGTCCCAAAATTCCAGCAGATCCTACACCCCTCTCTCTGCTAACCCTGGGGCACTGCAGAAGTGCAAAGCTGACATCCTGGACCTGGTGAGAAGCTCACCACTGAACACCTGTTTCCCTTTAGCTTTAAAATCCCTATATCACAAAAGCCATTAGATGCTATGGATGGCTGTCCAGGCTTTTTTTGTTTTGGTTTTGTTTTTTTCAGCTGAAGTTGTTTTATGATCCTGAAATGCAGCTCTGAAAATAAAAGGTGTGTAACAGAAGTATATCAAATTCATTAAGCCAGCACTTGGCTATAGAGAAAGCCTTGGCAATCAATCCTTTTACCAAAAGGTGTAAAAAAGTTGACATACTAAAATTAAAAAAGGCAGCATCAATAACCAAAAAAGTTTCAACCAGTGTTAATAAAACTCCCTTTAAGTCACAACAATTTCAACAGGCAAATAGTCCCAATACAGGCATTGTAAAATAATAAATTGACTCCTATCCAAATATTATCAAATCAGTCTAAAAATGACTCATTTACACTGTTGTCATTAAGAACACATTAAGAATTCACTTTGTCATCAGATGCCGATATTGTTGCTCCAGAAAGTGTGGAGTATTAACTGCAATTTAGCAATTAAACATATGCTTTAAAAAATTGGTTTGTCAATATTAATGCAAAAGATAGTTCCTTACATAGAAGTACTGTGCTTGCCAGACAAGTAAGGTAATACTTTAGGTATAAATCAAACAAGTTAAAGCAGAATTATACCACAGTTTTCCTTGAAGACTTAGGATTTGTGTGTTGCTTCTGTCAATGTTTAGCAAACTTAAGAAGCAGAACCTTTGGTTCTTTTAGTCAAGTAAAAATATTCTCATGTAACCACAAAAATACAACTTCCAGAGAAAATGGAAGTCCATCAACAAGTCCACTTTCAATAAAACTGAGGTAGTACTGCTCTTTTATTACGTGAATGTGTAAAGAGATTTAGATACAAATCGTCATCTACCACTCAGTTGACTGACAGGTACAGTAATTTTATAAAACAATCCCAACATTTAGTTTGAAAGTCCAAAAAAAGGAATGATCTGGACTCATTCACTAGGAGTTAGCTCAAAATGGGAATTAGCCATATTACAAAAAGCTGTTGCTTATGTTGGTTTTTAGAGCCTTATTACCCAGGATTAATGCATTTATAGTTAACACTGCTGTTCATCTTGGTATAAAACCTTAAAATTATTACAGCCTAAAATTTCAACAATGTAAACAGCACTACACACAGTACAGACCTGCCCTGACAGATGTAGTATGAAAAACTTAATCTGGCACTGTATAATTTAGCAATGTTAATTTAACCTAACTAAAAAGATCTACATTGTGCAAGAAGTATCAGACTTATTTATACTAATCTGAAGTCTTAAAAAACAAAAACCCCAAAAACGCTTAACTTGTAGCCAGGGTCAAATATTTCAGGGCAAGAGTAAAAGGAATAACCAAAATTAAGAAAGTGCCTAAAACATGATACAGCATTTTAGAGCCCTTTCAAAGACAAGGCAGAAAAAGGTGTAAAGTAGAAAAATCTGGAGCCTCGGTAATTTCCGGGAAGATCCAGAGTTTACATTTCGTGAAGGGCAACGAGTGGCTCTGTCCGTGCTGCTCCGCTAAGTCTGTGCGTCCGCGCGCGGCGCCGCCGTGTCCGCGCTCAGAGCGCGCGGCGCTTCCTCCTCCGTCCTCCTCCGCTCCATCTCCCACTCCACAAAGGTGTCGAAGAGGCTCGGCCACGCCTCGTCCTCGCTGTAGTTGCTAAGGTCCGGTCCAATCACCTGAGTAAAATTTAGAAACATGTTCCACGTGTCCCGGGAGATTCCCTTGATTCCTGAGGGGTTCTTGATTAGGAAGTGTAACCACTGGTCCAAGATAGGGGGCTTGTTTTGGGTGAAGACTAATTTCCAAAGGGCAATGGCTATTTCCCGATGTAGTGACCTCTGTCCTTCTTCAGAGTCCAGGCCAAACTGGAAGGTGAAACGATAGAGATCCTTGAACTTATCTTCCTGCTTGGCTTCGTTTAGGAGGCTGGGGAACCTTGCACAAATGCCATCAATGCTGTCTGCATTTATTGCTTTGCAGCCTTCAAAAAACTCCTTCCTGTTAAGCAAGAGAAGAGAAATTAGAGTGAGCCCTTCCCCACCGTGTGCCGAGGCACGTCCCATCTCTGTTCAGCTGCATCAAAGCCAAGAGGAGCATCTGGACAAGACACGGTGCACCCTCAGCCCCAGTGGCACAAAGGTTTTGGCAACGGGAGCTACTGGAAAGAGAGACATTTCCAAGGCATTCCTTAAGGCCTGGGGAACCACACACAAGCCCCAGGTCTGCTGGGGCACTGTTAGCACTTGAAAGATTCTGCTTTCCGGCTTTTCTGGACACTTCCACATCCTGGAATGCCTTTCACATTGAAAAGTGAATCTAATTTACCACAGAAGAAATTCCAAATGTTTGAAATGAACACATTTACCCCAACTTGATTCAATACTGCCCATGTCTAAATGCCCATGCTCTGGGTGAGCTGTTTGCAAGGGACTGAGCAGTTCACTTCTGCTTTTCCTGTGGTTTTTGGTTGCTCTTCCAGCCTGCAAAACCAAAAGGGAGCCCCTGGTGTCGGTGAGCAAGGCACCTGCTGAGGCGTGGAAGGCAGCACAGCATCACAGGGGCTCTGGCACAAGGTACTGACACTGCTGGAAGCACCACTCCTGTACCAGGAGGGTACACCTTTAGCTCCAGTTTCTCTGATGCTCCTGAGCAAGTGTTACAACCAGCCAGGAGAGCCAGCAGGCTGACACAGGATGGGCTGGAGGGAAGACAAGAGAGGGAGCAGCACTCAGGAGAACAGACCATGCTGTTTTCCTTGATGGAAGAAGTCCAGCAGCTCCTGTACCATGGAGCACGCCCTTCAACAAATGTAACCGCTCACTACTAGAGCTGTTCTCTCTAAGGAAATTAAAACCATGTTAATAATAATACTCATGGTAGCTATGCAGAATCACAGACACTACTTACAATTCCTTCACCATCTTAGCAAATACCTGGGTCGTCAGCCTCCAGTAAATCCACATTTGCATTCCAGAGTAACTCATCCTTTTGACACACACCCACAGCCACAAAGACTCTGAAGATGCTGTTCAGTGCACAGCAGAGGCTTGGGTCAAGGCTCTGAACACCAAAGTAATTTTGAAAGTAATAAGCTCAGTAAAAATAGGCAGCATTACTCAAACCAATCTAGGTAGACCAAAAACCAAAAAATTCCTTCTCTCCCTGCAAGTCCTTGTAGGCAGCCTTTAGTTGCTCTTACCTGGAAATTTCTAATCAAGCTGGGGGAGGCTGCTGCAGTTTGGCTTTGCTTGTGAGCTTTGTGGGGTAAGTTTTAGCCCATCCCTTGTTTCCTGTAGCATCACACGTGCTGTCAGCCTGCTGACTGAGCCCCTTGTCCAGCAGGGCAGACAGCACTTTGAACAGCAACCATTTGTCAGCCAGTATGAAACAGCTACCAGTGTCAAAACCCTCACATTTCCTTTCCTCTCTATGCTTTAACAGGATTACTCTTGGAAAAAGACATTAAGTGTAACACTGGCTGGACAGGAACAATTCTGTCATTCTTTCACAGACTCTTAACAGAGTTAGTAGCAATTACTACAGAATCTCACATTACTTTAAAGGAAAAATTAATTACAGTGTCCAATCACCAAGATACAGTAAATTGCTTTTGGTAAATCAAGAATAAATTAATGTCTACACAATCTCACTACACTGTTCATCACTAGGAGCATAATGGCCAAAACCACATCTTCTGAATTCCAGTGTGAGGGGAAGGGGAAAAGACGACAATACAAAGCTTACCTTCTGCAGTGGTAGGAACTAATTTGATCAAAATACAAGTGTTAGAAGAAATATGTAAGTGAAGCTAATGAGGCTGTCTCTCCAATGTACTGCTGACAGGATACACCTTAACATATGAAAATAATTACAAGTTCTACAAGAACTAACCTTGTAAATTTGCACATGGTAGCAGCCTGGAATTTCCAAGCCAAAACTAGTACTTTAAATTCAGTGGGATCAACACAGAGGTCATTGCAAAATCGTTCCATTCCTTCTTCCAGTATGGCATCTTCCCGCTCGTCCTTATACCTCCTGAATAACTCCCCAATCCTTTGAAGAGAAGATTCCTCTGCACTGCAGACAGAGTCTTTCTTTGTATCTCCAGAAAACGTCAGAGGCTGACTGGACTCGACAGCAGCATCTGTTTTCTTTGTCCCGTTCACCAGGATGTCTCCTGAAGCCTTCCCACAAGCTGAGCCGTGGTCGTCTTTGTGGACTGCGCTCCTCTTGCTGTGGGACTTGCTGCCGGATTCTCTTTCCCCATTTTTGCTGCCGAGGGTAGAAGAAGGGTTCTTGCACTTGGTGACACACTGGCCCATGATGTTGCAAGCCCAGCTCCTAGCACGGTCCCCCTGCCCTTGGACACCCTCGCAGCTGCTCTTCACCACATCTCACCATGCCATCAGCAGCACCCAGCTAACCTGGAAAACAGTTTCAGAGTCAAACTGCTGTCCCTCTGCAAAGAACAGCTGAAGTGTTAAACGTGGGGTAACGTTTGCCATTAAGCGACCGACTTCAGGATATTTAAGTTTTGTGTACTGAAAAGGAGCAGTGTACACAAGGCTGGCATATGCCATAAATTTGAGGCAATTTCAGGCTGTTTTACCTAGAAATAAATGCAGCTCACTCAGTGGCTGCACTATACTAACGGGTCCTAATAAAGGAAATTCCTAAAATTCTTACTGCAGCATAGGTTACAAAGAGGTTGATTCATGTACAGGCTTCATCATGACAGACTAGTCTAACCCAGAAATATTTTAAAGGAAATGGTTTTTAAAAGTATACCCACATTTTATATATAGAATATAAAACATTGAAACAAAGCAGGGGAGGGAGGATGGGGACACTGATGGGACAACCTGGCAGAGACCTAAGCATTGATCTAAACTGTACCTTCAGCAAATCAGCAAAAGGGACTCCTCAAGGAGGGGGGGAGGAGGGGGCTGGCTGTTGGTTGTTTTATGGGAGGAGGAGAGAGAGTGGAAGTTGTGTGTTTGTTTTTAAGCAGAGTCTGGAATCCAGGTTTTTGTACTTAAAACATACACAGAATGTGTTTGCAGAAAGTAGGCAACACTTCTTATGCAAGAGGGTGTTCAGGAATTGTACATTGTTTCAAGTGAGCTCCTCCCTTCAGGTAAGGAGACAGACAGGGGAGGGGGCCTTCTTAATGAAACTTCTTCAGACAGACACACATGCAGATAAGAAGTAGTAATTCCAGTTCAGAGGGGGCTTTTTAAAATAAAAATTAAAATGCCAAAATGATTTCATCATACTCTCGTTTTATAAATCACAAAGCCCTGCATATTTGGAAAAGATATTTTACCCACAGAAAAGAGTTCTCCAATTTTCCCTGCTAAAACCAAGCTAACACTCTGACACTGCCCTATCAGTGAGCAGCTACACCATGGACAGTCCATTTCTCAGAAATGTCAGCTCCAAGAAAGCAATTGCTTATCATATTCCTCCTTTACCCACTTATTTGCATTTCACCTCTGCTGTCAGTTAGGCAAAAGCTTCAAACATAAAAATTGGGTTTGCCTTGCCTTTGTGTACAGCTTCCAGTTTAGAATTAGAACAAGAAAGAAGAGAGACAAAAAATTTACAATTAAGAAATACAATAGCTGTCATGTCAGTTTTACTGTATTCTTTCTTGGGCAAAGCTTTACTGAGACTGAAGCCCTCTTTTAAACTGTAAACCAACAGCAGCAGCAAGTACAGATGAATTCTCAGATATTACAGGATTACAAAAATAAATCTTCTCTCAGCCATTATACCCGTTTTGACAAAACAGCACATGTGCAGCTTCATGAGCAAAAAATTTTGCCAGTGGAACTACAACAGCCAAGCTGCTGGTTTTGACTACCTGGCTTCCCTTTCCCTCCCCAGTCCCTTTTCTTAAGCACATAACCCACACACAAAACTAAAAAATACCTATTTTTAAGCAGCCCAAGGAAAAAACATATTATATACTCTTTCATCACAATGCTTTAAAGATTAACTTTGCAGCATCATTTTTACAGGCAAGCAAAGTTGATTTTATAGGTTCAAGAAATTCATAATTATTTTAAAGAATTCATACAAATATGCATGTCAATATAAACAATCCATAAGACAATTTCACTGGTCCTTAGTACTTCACAGCTCTGGGAATTGCAAAGCACAGCCTGGCACTGATTTCTGTGCTGCCAGGTGCCTGAGCAACATCGTCCCCTCCAGTCTACACCAGTCATTATTTCATTACACCAAAACAAACAGGATATTAGTAGGCAGTGTAAAAACTGCTTAGTGATTAACTCCCACATACCAGCTTTTCCCCCCCTCCCCATCTTTAGATTCATCAGAACTCAAATGCTCAATCTACACTATTTCTTGTTCTTCCATCAGTTTCTCAGAGGCAGCTAGCACCGCACTGGACAAATTTTTGTTTAGAGAAAAGCATGCAGGTAAAAGAACAGAATAAAAAATCCTGAGTACAGACTAGTACTAGAGTTTAAAGCAGAGTTTAGGTAGTATAGAAAACTTTCTGCCCAAAGATGTCAATGCAGTTATTAACTGTTGGTGATTTGGAACAGCTTTTCCCTATGGGAAGGTTAAGGAACAGCTGCCTATTAGTGAACAGTACTTTCCTCTAAAGTAGTCAAATCACACACATCATAATTGACAGATTAATCAAATTCACTTGAGGAATCCCAATTTAAAGGTTTTTTTTAAGAGGCAGTTTGCAAGACTGACATACTGTGTCCATAATTTTCCTAATACAAGTGACTCATGCTCTCATGCTTCCTAAGCAACAGCTTGTATTAATGATGATAACAATCTAATGTTCAGGTTTACAAAGTGACATCACTGGTGTGATGAAACTGATGGGTTTTAAACACATTTGCTGTCACAAAAAGAGCATTACAATACATAGAGGGAAGAAGTGTCCCACGAGCAGTTTCCAAAAACAAGCAAGCCCAGAAGCATTAACCCCTAGAGTGCAAGTTAAGCACCTCCCTCACATCGTAGCCCTCTAACAAACACATTTCCTGTACTCCTACTTGCCTTACAAAGAGCTGAGTGCTGCTCCTGAACAGCCACTGCCTGGGCACTGCTAGCACTGCTCTTCCCTGCAGTAAGAGTTCTTCCTTCCTCCTCCCTGCTGAGGAGGTTTTCAGAGCACAATCCTACTCCTTATGAACAAATACTAGAAGATACTGATGTACAGTTGCTGCAATTCCTCACTTTTCTTCTACATGAAACTTGATGCCATGTGCCAGATACTTAGAAGCATTCTAGCCCAAAAATAGCAAAACCAGCTTGGGAAAAAAAAAATCCAGACTGCATCCGCTGGCAGCTTGTGCATGTATCTGGTTTTGTAAGAGAAAAGTCTTTTGGCACTCCATCAGTTACCCTTTTGTAAATTGCCTTCTCCGAGCTGGATCCACTTCACTAACTAGTCACCTCCGCTTCCTACATGACTCAGGTTTCAAGGCATGAAAGGAACAAGAGGCTCGGAAGGAGATAGAAACAAGTGGGAGAAGCCGGCCCTTTTGTTAAGGAGGGCTGGAGAGAGGATCTAATTGCAGCATCAGGAGCTGCAGTGAAGGCAGTGCTCGGGAGTGGGAGAGAGCCCCCTCAGCAGGTGAACAGAGCCCTGCGTTGGGCTGAGGTACCTGCGAGAAATTCCTCCCTGCTGGGTCAGGAACTACGAGCACTAAGTTCTCATGTACCCAAAGGTTACACTGCATTGGTGGCAAAGCACCAATTCCCAAAAGGATCAGTGCCCAAGAGCAAAATCACTAAGAGGCTTGTACAGCATAAAAGCAAGACATAAAAGGCAGCAGTGACCACTACTTTGCCATTCTACTAAAAAGGATCAAAATTCAGGGCTAAGGTTGGAATGTGCTCAGCACTTCAGGATGCAGTGCTCCCAAAGAAGTCTATTACTCAGAAAAGATTGAGCAATGATCTCCAGTACATATGAATCACCAAGATGCCCATGAGGCCATCTTCCACATCACAGGAACTGCAAAGCAGAGATCCACAATGACGTTCTCTGCACCTTTCCAGAAAGGAGTCAGCAGCTGGGAACACAGGAAGATGAGTGCTGGTGAGCACAGCCAGCTAAAGGAAAGTCACCCTCTAAGAACAAAGGATGTGCAGAGCCATATGGCCCCACACATTAAATGAAAACCTAGAGAAGTTACAGAGGCCTTGGCTAATGGTTGGTGGGGTTTTTTGATTTGGTGGAGCTTCTGTGTGGGATTTTTTTCTAAGTGCTGTAAGGAATTTGCAGTATTTTTCCTCCATTTTCAAGTGACCAGATCACACATCACCCAAAATTTGAAGGGAGCAAAACAAAGTGACTCAGTAATAACTCTCAACCATGCAAGCACACCGTGGCACAATTGAAAACAGCAGCAATGAAGTGGGGGGGAGCTGGCAAGGAGGAGAGAAGATGTAAAGGAGATATTTAAGTAACCCTGTATTTTTCCTTGATGACTGATGTTATTGTAGTAATAGAAATTATTGGATATGTCCAGAGAATAACAAGCAAAACAAGCATTATGCTGTTTAATAAAGTGTTGCATCAGAAGGTATTTGTACTGAGTTTCAAAACACAGAAAGTATCAAGAGAGCAGAGGAAAAAACTTTCCATATGTTCAAGAGGACCTCAAAGACAAATTTAGGAAATCTCTTAACAAAAGGGGAGGCAGCTCAGCCAACCATTAAATCCCTTTCCAAGTAGCATTTCACTAGCTAAGGCAAAGACAACTTTGCTAGAGCTTAACTAAGCCTCAACGCAGCCTCAGCTTTTTACAACACTTGAGCATAGTCTGTAAGAATTTTACAGAATTCCACTATACATTATCTACCTTTTAATGAACAGGGATTCACGACTTTTTGACTTTAAAAACAGCTGAGAGTAGGGAACAGTATCATGGATGCTCTGTTTCCAGCCCTGAACAGATACACAGAGCTTCCCATTAGGGAGGCAGGGCAGGATCATTGCCACTGCTGAAGCAGAAGCAATCACTGCTCCAACAATTGTGCTGGACAAGTGATCTTGTAAGCAAACATCTAATACTTACATAGTTCCAGCTACACAGGGAATCATTCCACTAGTTGCACAGCTTCCCTTAGGCTCCCTGGGTTCCACATAGAATGCTGGAAGATAAAAGACCACACAAATCTTTACATTTAGAAGAGGCTATGAAAACCATGAAATGCACCAAATCACTGAGAACCAACTGTGTATTTAATAAAACCCTTCAGAGCCGAACTCTATTTGTTCTAAGTGTCATTTCATAAAAAACTACTTCACTTTTTTGACTTATAAAGTAGCATTAACACCATTAACTCTGCATTGTCATATAAACCATAGAACAGGTACTGAAAACGACAGACAAATTCAAATGTTTGTTAGGAGTAAATACACACTTCCGGATACCTTTATGGCTTTCAGCATGGGAGAGTTAATTCCTCGTTTCATGCACTCAGAGCAAAGCAGAGGACATGCTATCACTGTCACTGCATGTTAGCTGAGCACTGTTTAATCTGTGAATGCCAGACAGCTGCTACCTAGCAAAGCATGATTTGGGTCTGGAGAGTAATTCTCTTTTTTCATTCTCTAGCACATTCTTTTCCATGTTTGTTTTCCCATGTTCAGTCGAGCTGGCTCAACTTTGCTTCTCTTAAATGTGCAGCTCTGCTGTATAACTAGGAACCTCTGAAGAGAAGATGACAAAGGTATGTCTGGTTTGTGTAGCTGCAACTGCAGCCCCTAGTCAACACCTCTGCCTCTGATCTAGAAGGAAAACACAACAAACAAGAAATCTCTGGCAAAGCTCCCCTGCTCTACCATACTAACAGAAACACTAAAACATCTCGTTTTTACAGCTCTTAGTACACCTAGGGAGCAGACAGGTGATCAAAAGCTGCCTTGCTGCATACTTACCTTTTACACGAGATTTACTTCTTAGGAAACAAGTAGGAACATTAGCTGGTTCAGAGCTTTCTTCAGCAGAAAGAGGGGGGTGAATGTAGAAAGACAACCATGAAACAAGGTCTTGTCACACATGCCAATCTCCACGTGAGTTTTCTCAAAACCTGAATCCTATATGTGGATTAGGAAAATCTGACTGACAGATAAAACCTAGTTCAGACCAAAGCTGTTGATAGAGCTTTGAAAGCGCCCAACATTTCAAAACGCCTGGAAACTCTGGAGTGGTACTTTCACTCATATACACACGGAGCAAAAATATATCTCTACTGAACCATTTTTAGGCACTTACTGTTGAGATGGAGATCAAAAAGTCTACTTCACACTGGGTTTATATACTCTGCTCCCAAACCTCATCTTCTACACAACCAACGACCCTTTTTCATTTTTTCCCAGCTCTTTTAGCAGACACTTCTGTGGGTGCACAGCCACCAGCCAGCTTAACGTGCAGGGGAGCAGAGGAGTGTCTGCCTCTCTCGTGGTGGAAGTACTAGCTTGAATTTCTTCCTATTTGACCATAGCATCCCATGAATTTCAAGAATTTAAGAAAATGTAACATCTGGCACATCTGTGTTTTTTTGGCCTCCTGCATCTAAATAACTCCTTTTATAAATCACCAGGGAGGAAAGAAGAGGGAGGGACACAGGGTGCTGTGCAGTCTCATTCCCCAGGAACCTGTTTAAACTGAGAAGTAACATCTTACAGTATGCATTTTGAAAAATCACTGCCATGGCAACTTTTTGCAATATTCTACTTTTTAAACATATGTTTATTTCTTTGGAAGAGACCTATGATCCTATGATCCACCAAATCTACATTTCCAGTTGACTTACTGCTTGCACTGGAAGCAAATACTTATTTCAAGTTCAAAAGAAACTGAATCTGATGGAGAACAGCCCTACCCAGCAAAAGCTAAACTTTTTCAGGTTGCTTGAAACAATTTTCACGTTGGCTGACCTATACACACACACGCACAATGACTGGAGCCAGAAATTTTAACATCTGTTAGAACCACCAGCTACAATTCTTCCCCTTTCTTTATATTTCTAGTCTTTCAAGTTGTCCCTTTAACCTTTCTAAATTTTTTAATGTAGTAGCACGTGTAAACTTTGACAACACAATTATGGGATATGGAATAAAAAGTTAGTATGAGTTAGCAGTTAAAAGACCAAGCTCTTCAAGGCTGTATTTAAAGGCTGTCATAGCACAGCAATGCACTGTGGCTGGCTGACTTCACCCTAAATCATGTACAGTGATGCAGCAGGGCTGGGGAGAAGCATCAGCACGTTGGTGGCACAGGTTTTGGCTCAGCCCTTGGTGCAGCCGTGTGCTGTGGTCACCAACAACATCCCCCCCGTGCTGCACAGCCCAGTAACTCAGCCAACAGCCTGCGCTGCTCGTGAGCAGCCCCTCAGCAACCCACAGGGACTCAAGTCAGTAAACAGTCTGGACCCTCGGGATTAGGGAGGCCTTTCTTTTGCTCACCTGCCTCTTTCCACACCGGTGTCTAAGCCCCTGTGACTTCGCTCTCCTGAGCACTGGGCATGAGGATCAGTGCAGGCCCTCCACACCCTCGGCAACTTTCCCAGAGGTGAGAGCAGCCAGCCTTCTCACCAAAGGCAACTTTCTTTTCTCCCCTGTGGGGAATCAGTGAAGAATCAATGGTATTTTTTCCCTCTTCAGAAGGCAGAAGTTGAAAGGATCAGCTCTACATGTGGAAGCTTTCACTGTGCAGTTCAGTTTAGTTCAGTCCTACACTACAGCACCAAAGCAATTGGTGCACAAGTGTTACAGCGTAAAACAAACTCCAGTCAAAGCCAGAACATTATGGAAACTGCTTATTTCAAGCCCTAATCTGCAATGAAACTTTCTCAGCAGGAGCACTCTGACAGCAGCACAATGGCATATTACAGTTCTCAGGAGCCCAGAACACACTTCACCACAAACCCAACCAAGCACTGTGCTAGTACCAGTCTGTCACACTGATCTGCTCCGCACCACTGCTGCACAAATACATTTATGCAAAGTTACTCAAGAGGAAGTCTAAAAGCAGGAAAGTCCTGTTGCAATTAGTTAAAATGAATTATTAGTTTGTGAGGCTTCCTGCAGTTGGAGAACCTTTCAATGAATTACAGACAGGTTATGGTTTTGGGGGCAGATACATAAGAACTTTACCAATCTGTTCCAAACCAGGATAACAAACTATTTCTGATTAACCTCAGTTTGAGCTTTGGAAACCAAACAGCTTTAGAAATGTCATCAAACTGGGTGAAATTTGTCTCTAAGAACATGCCTGCATAGAGTAGAAGCTAGTTAAACAGACACCTGAAAAGGCACCACGCAGAGTTCTGGCTGCCACTTGGCAGAAGGCTACGTGGCAGTCTGTGGAAAAACCAAGCCAGGCAATGGCTATGTTGGAAGCCTGAATACTTTCTCAAATGAGAACTGGCCTTCTCTGAGAAAGGCCATACTTGAAAGGCTTAACTACTTTGGAAGGGAAGAGAAGGGCGGGTACGAAAACACCAAGAAAAAACCAAAGCCAACTTCACCATATTTACGGTCCATAATGCTGGGCCAGGTCTCAGGGCCAAGAATCAGAGCTATCACCACATCTTTTCCTAGAGCACCCCCCAGCCACCAGGACAGGCAAAAGTCTCTTAACAAACCACTGAGCCTTGACCTGCTGTGCTGCCCAAGTCCAGAGCTTGCTCATCCAGGGAGCTTTCTCCATTCAAGACTGGGCAGAAGAAACCTGCTTTCTGCACTCTTGAAGAGCACCTGACTCTGCGTGCATTCCCAGAGCACGACACCACATTTCATGTTCAAAGTCCAACAAGTAGTCTCAAGAAAAAGTGGAACAGATGTTTCAAATCTGTCGTTCACTGTGTGCAGCTAATTGTGTAAGGCTAGCTTAAGGAAAAATGAATAATGTGAAAAAATATAGGCAGAGAGAGACTAAAGCACCTTACTACCTTTTCTTATGGAAGACATTCCTTAAGCAGCTTTTTCAGCAGACACACATGCATCATCCTCGAATCTCTCCCCTCCCTTTACATTCTCTAACCCCACAATACCTTACTTACTGATTACTTCTCATTGTTCTTCCATTTGGCCCCATTAAAAAGTTTTCAATTGTTTCCTATTATGTGCTTCATCTTACTTTATTAGGTGGGTGGAATGATTTGTTAGGATTATTGTATTTTCAAAGAACAAACCCAAGTCCGGATAGCTAAACAGAATATAATTTTAGAAGGATGCCTTCAGGTGCTTTTGTAATGTAAATAAATTAATGAACTAATTCATGCAGCAGCAGTACTTGTTTTGAGAAGTCTATTTAAGCTATGAGCAAGACAATGGGCAGAGGGAAATCAAGACAGCCAAACAACAGGGCTGTTCAAGGTCATGCCACCAGTTTTCAGTAAAGCTGAAACCACAACCCAAATCAGATTCCATCCAATTCCCTACATCATACACACTCATTTATTAACATTTATTTCACTGCACATAACTCAACCACCTTCAAAAAACAAAGGTTCAGTCACTGAGCAATTCATCTCCATCCATTTAGAAACTACCAATATTCCCCTTCTCCCTCAAGATCCCTGTCAAAGGCCATGCAAGGTCCTGCATGTACAAAAAAAGCAAATAATCTTCTAATGAGAGTTTGTGTGGTTTTTCCCCTTTCATGTGCAAAGGGTTGTAAAAGAATAATCCCTCAGTATTTTTCCAGGGTACACTGTAACTTCTGCACAGCATGACAGACCTTTAACACCTCAGTATGTATTATGAATAATTAAAGCAACTCATGCCAGGGGAAGAGCTACTCTGTGCTGACACAACCAGTTCACATCTCTACAGCAAAACTGCAGATTATGGGACCAAAAGAAACCACGGCCCTTGGGTATTTGACAGAGATGCATCCCACTGAAGGTATCTGAAAGTAGTAGTGCTACAAATATTTACCTTACCCTGGCTCAATCCATTCTGCAAATTAACCTACAGAAAATTGCAACTCTCTGCAGCCAAACCAGAATAACTTTGAAAAACCACCTCGGTCTACAATCTACTCAGCAATGGAAAGAAAAACATTTACTTTTAAACTGAGCTAAGTGTGCACAGATTTTCTTTTACACTGAGTTCAGCTATCAGACTTCACCTTCAAGTGTCTGAGGTGCCTTCACCAATTACATTCAGCTGAATATAATTCAGGTAGATATCAAGTGACTCCTACAATAATAAGATATGCTTTAAACTAATTGTAGTAAGTGAGTAACTTCATATTTCTTAATGCTTTCAACAGTGAAGAAAAGACAGCAGTCACACAAAAAAAGGAAGCCCTTCCAGCAGCTCTGGCTAACAGTGTCCCTTCTCCAGCAGAAAGCAGCTGTGAGAACAGTGACCCACACAGCCCCTAACACTGAAGGGACAAGTTAAAGACAAGAGCCAGACCACCTCCTAAGATCCCTGCTGGCAGCAGATGCTCATAAGGAGTTTACAGAAGGCCTGCTGGCCATCTCAGTGAGTGTAACACAGTTTACAGGCTGCCAGCCAAAAGAATCACTCACTGCATGCAGTTGTGCAGGAACTTCAGTACCAGCTGACCACATAAACACTGGAATCATATCTAAGTTATGTACAACAAATTGTTCTCAGTGAAAGCACTGACACATGAAAGTGCTTTAAGAGCATATGTTTGGATTTTCAAACTGACTGCAGTTTCTAAAGCAGAAAACACACACAGCCACCTGCTGAAGCCCTAATTCCTTCTCCTGATGTGAGTCCCAACTTCCCTATTGAAGTAAACAACACCAACATTTCCCACTCTACCAAGGATGCTGCAGTATTTTGTTGCTAACTGTATCAGCAGCTTCAAAGGAGCTCCTTTGAGTACCTGAACTTGGTCATCAGTTGTAACAAAGATTCCCGGCTCTCCTTGAGAAATCTGGTGGCAGCTTCAACGAACACACACTTTTTTTCCTAAGTTTTCATATATTTTTGACTTCTCTTGACATCCTGTGCCCCACAAGAGACCAGGTGTGCAGGTATCTATCCTGTGCTTCATGAGACATAATCACTAACTCCAAGCACAGGTAACTGCTGGAAGCTGGAACACATCAGACCTTTGGCACTCCATGCCACCCATTTATATGCTGATCCAGAATACTCAAGGCTGTCTGTACAGACTCGCTGGCAATGAAAATATTGAACAGTCAGCATATGACTAAAACCAAGAGCTAGAGCATTTGTGTTTGTGAGTCTGTTACTAACCTACAAATGCCTCCCATAATCATAGGCACTAAGATGATTTTCTGCCTCCCTTTCCATTTTAAAACAAAAGGATAAGACTGACTGCATTACAAGTTTCAAAGTTGCAGGAGGAAAAGCATTACACAAAAAAAAATTCAAAGTAAGAACTAAAAACTGTCACTTTCTGCTACTACATGGATGCAAAAATAAGACTGGTATATTTCCAGAGCACATAATCCTTTTGGTTCAAAAAAACCCACTTATGTTCACTAAACAGGAAAAGTGAGACAACAAACAACTACGACTGTCATACTGTCTCTGGCAGTCTGACTTTGTGGGAATAACAAACTGTGACAGGAGGTCAGGAACAGCATTCTCACATTTTGCAAAGTAAGTTTTGTCTTTCACAAAACAGATGCTGTAGACAGAGCAGCATTTGTAACCATTCTTTCTGAGACACTAGAAGATTATACTAGCTTATTCTCTTTACTGGAATCCTGTCTCACCACCTATGCTTTTGTTGGTTTCTCTACAGCATTCCTACTTCTGTGAAAGAGTTCTTTAATGCTTACATCTAAGTAGTCCCCTAACTGTCATTCTTCTAGCAGCAAAACACTGCAATTAAATAACCTTTAACTAAAATCCAGACTTTCTGCTTCCTTTAAGATGCAGATCATTGGACCAGAGAGCTGCCCCCCAAGAAACGTGGATAAAATGGAGACCTAAATGGGTCAGTTCCCAGATTATCTTTTAGGCAAGAGGCTTTGATTCCCTCCTTACTCTGTTATGGTCAGCACTGAGATCAGAATGTAAAAACACCACCACACTATCCCACCAAAGCCACAGGTGACAAGGAGAACCTCCTCATGTCACCCCGAAGGACACTGGCACTTGTGCAGGGTAAATCAGAGCTCCCCTCAGCTCTGCCAACCCACAGCTCCCTGGGGCTCTCCAATTTGCTCACCCCCAGCCCGTCACCAAGAGCCCAGCGGGTCCCCAAACCCTCCTCAGGGAGGGGAAGCCACGGTGCCAGTGAGCAGTGGGAGCACCCTGCACGTCTTGGCTGTCCTGATCACTCCCTGGGAAGGTTTCAGCCCAGATCTGTAATTACCTGACTCAAGCGAGAGGCAAGGAAAGGGGGGAGGAGAAAAGAGAGATCACTGACTGTTTCAAAAGACACGCTTGAGATGACTGCCTGTACAGAAGACACTGAGAAATCTGCACAGACAGTTTACTTGTGTCACATGTTTACAGGGGGTAAATTGCAGTTGGTACTTTACCAGAAGGCAACATTTGCCTTGAACATCTGCCATGAAATTACCATTGTTTCAAGTCAAGTTACTATGTTATTACTGCTGGGTAACTTAAGAGTCAAGTACACAATTAATCCGTGTCACCAATGCAGATAGTCTGCAAAACATTTCAGCCATTAATCTAGTATTTTTAAAAAGGAGGAAGGGGTAAGAGACAAAAGAACTTATTAGACTTCCAGTAACCAGAAGACAAAGCCTATTAGTCAGAGGCAAATAGGGGAAAGGAAGCCAGTGAGATAAGATGCAAACCCCTAGGGAGAAAGCAGCCAAAGAGAAGGAGCCCAGCCAGGGAATTCTGATGAAGCTGTTAGGGGGGTTCCCCCTTATCTTCCTGTGACTACCAAGTCCCTCGAGTGTTTACAGATTGTTCTTTCAGTCTTCCAAGAATTCTGGCTACCAATATTCAGCTCCTTCTGTATTTTTAAGCATGAGGATGAAAGAAAGAACTGCTTTTCTAACATCCCATGCTTCTATTTTTATAGTCTCTTCTTACTCAGAGCAGAGTTTTCCTGTTACATTCACGTACAGACCCATGTGCCTAATGGAACAATAACGTTGTTTCTGCAATTTGCAAGTTCTTACAAACTGCCAAAACCCCTTCATGATGGATTTTATAGTACTTCAATACTCTAAATTAAATTTACCAACATTTCCCTGGCACCAATAAAGAAAATCAAGTGCTTCAGTGTGGGACAGCTCTGAGCAGTGCTGGGGCACTCTCACTCCTTCCGACCTGCAGCCGTGCATCTCTGTATCCAAACCCTCAGAGCACTCCTTTCTGCCATGAGGAAATGCAAGTGGAGAGAGTCGTGTCTGTCCCCTCTTCTTCCATCCCCTTGCCACCTGTTTTATACCCCACTGCCCCATAGACACACACAACACACAGGACTTCTTCCTGTTCCTTAAGCTGAACCAAAGCAAGCAGCAGAACCAAGCCTCTTCCTTATCCACTCACAGATTTGTCAGAACACATCTCAGAAGTCTGTCAAACTGTCTGGCAGCCCTTCTTGTTCAATATATACTTCTTCAATTAATTTCAATTAGAGTCTTCCAAAAGAGCTGTTCTTAGTTTTCTCTCAAAGCCGCTCCTTCACCTGATCATCTTTTTTCAATATAATTCATGCTAAATGGAAGTAAGATGTAAGTATTAATGAATTTCCGAGATCAACAAATTATAAGAACTACTGACACAAATCAGTGAGAATTTGCTATGAACACAACAACATTCAAATTCTGAATAAAACAAGAATCTGAGCAGAAAAGGCACCTAACACAGCCTTGAAAATCCAGAAGCTGATTACACCTCATCTTGCAGGCTGTCAGTCTCACAAAGAAAGCAGCCAAGTAGCACCAAAGCTGTAAGTTCCCCTGTTATTAGTTTTGTTACCTTTTTTTTTTTAAGAATTACAGTCATTCATGCCTACATTCAAACTGCTATTAGGAAATAATCAGAGTTTTAGAAATCATTACAAGAGCTGGTATTTGCAGTAAGTTTGTAAAGCCAGTTGCACTTTGCAAATCTGAACTAATTCAACACAGATCACAAGCTCTCTTTTTTCTGCTGATGTGCAGAAAACCTGTGCTTTAGACTGTGAGCTGCCTTTCACGTAAATGTGAATGTTCTCCACAGACCACCACAGCACACCTGTGTGGGGAAGACTTTGAGGACAGACTACAGAATTGACAAGAACATGAGGTCAGGTCTCTTTACTTTCACATGCAATCTTAACTAAGGGACTGTGTTTCCTTTTCTGAGGATTATCTTTCACCAGGGAAACATGCAGTAGTGTTCAGATGCACTCAAGGGACACAAGTACTCAGACACTCTCTCTTCCTATAGCTGTAGCCCAAATAAAACACTAATACTGCAGCTACACATTAACTGTTTAACAAAGAGGTTTTTTAACACGTAAGAATTTGTTCAGATGATGGTTTTTAGTCAACTGTTCTCTCAAAAAAAGACCATGCCAGTGAGGCCTGTGATTTTCAAAAAGGTAGGGCAGTTCTGTGCTTTTTGTTTGTACAGGAACACCCCCTTTTCTCTTCAAAGCACTTAACTCATTACCCCTTTAAATTATGTGACAGACACTGCCATTCAAAAAAAGTTACCAGCTGTGGATCAATGCTGTATTCTGATACTTGGCATCAGCCTGTTCAGTTATCAATGTAACATTTTGAAGGGCAGCATATCAGCAGTGTTAACTATTTAGAAGATAATCAATGATTCTTTCCAACAACCACAGCACTGATAGGATAGGCATATTCTTCCAACCAGTATTTGTTCGAAACACTGATTATGCAAGTTATAATTTGTTATGAGTAGCTTATTAGTACCACCACAGCCCCAGAGAGTGATTAATGCAGATTGCAGCTTGCACAGGAAGGGTAAACACGCTCAAGGGAGGGAGGGAGAGCTGAAGCAGGAAAAAAAAGTGGCTGTGCAAAGGGGGCATGTTCAGATAGCGAGAACTACCTTGGAAATGAATCGCTTCACAATTTATTTCTCTGTCTCTCTCCTGAAACCACTACGAACACTGAGGTTCTAGCGTGGCACGTGAGAAGGCTGGGCACGAAGCGCGCCCGAACAAAGCAGCCGCTCTCCCCGGCCCGGGGGGCTGCCCGCACTCACCACCGAGAGGGACGTTTCAGGACCCCGCGGCCGCCGCACACCGGAACGGAAAATTCAGGGGCGCCAAGCCCCGGGGCGAGGCAGCCCCGCCGCCCGGGGCACGGGGATGGTGTGCGGGGGGCTCGGCCCGCGGCACCGAGAGCGCCGGGAGCGCGGGGCCG
>VZRO01007701.1:0-67041 GCA_013397915.1 Daphoenositta chrysoptera | reverse complement strand
TCACTGACCCACAGCCCTCAGTGCCCACAGCGCTCAGTGCCCACAGCCCTCAGTGACCCACAGCTCTCAGTGCCCACAGCCCTCACTGACCCACAGCCCTCAGTGCCCACAGCCCTCAGTGCCCACAGCCCTCAGTGCCAACAGCATTTGTTGACCCACAGCACTCCGTGCCCACAGGAGGAGAAGGCAGCATCTTAAGCTGCACCAAGGGAGGTTTGGATTGGACGACCTGCAGGGTGAAGATGCAAAGTTCTTCTTGAAGGAAGAACTCCACAGATAGGGTGATCAGACACAAGAATGAGCTGCCCAGTTCGGTGGTGGAGTCACCATCCCTGCAAGTGTTAAAGAAAGTGGACGTGGCACTCAGTGCCATGGTCTGGTGGACAAGGTGGTGTTTGGTCACAGATTGGACTCGATGGGCTCAGAGGTCTTTTCTAACTCACCTGATTCTGTGTTCCACAGTCCTGCTATGGTTCTCAAACAGCAACTAAAAATCATCTCTATCAATGAGTTTCATTGAGTGACCCTCAGAAAGAAGTTAGAAAAGAGTCAGGGAAGTCAGGGAGGATTTTGGCTCTGCTAGCATTAATACTTATACCTGTTCTTAAGCTTGGGAACATTTCCAATGCTGGGAAATATTTCTATTCATGCATTCAGTTGCATTTGGCTGGAAGCCAAGGTATGAATAAGGTGCATAAATCTATACTGGAACTTGTGTCCATGTTGTTATATTTCTGTATGCTTCTATATTATATAAGCAAGGCCATCCAAGGATAGCCGAGAATTCATCTTCTCTGCTGAATTTCTTGCACTGCATTAAAATTTTTCACTGCTTGTAAGTAATAGAAAACTGAACACACAGAAGGAGAAAATGGTATGAAAGCATGAACAACAGAGTTGTTGACAAGACTAGAGATGAGTTCATATTGCTTTAGAGTTTACCTGGACACTGTGTGCTTTTCATGAGAAAGCTAAGAAGTAAGTAAAGCAATTCTTTTTGTTTCCCTTCCCCCTTCCCACAATCAAAGTCAGCATTTCTGTTCTTCTTGAGGCTCTTGCAGCACAGGAGGCACTCCCAGAGCAAGAGTCTGTGTGTCCTACTAAAATCAGATAATGCCTTGACCACCTCAGACCAAGAGTATGAAGACTCAGTGATCAAAAGGAGCTAGTTAAGGGTTTCCACTTTCATTTATGCAAGTGAAAAGAATGTTGTAGAATCCTAATTTTGTGCAAATTGGCTTATTTGAACTGACATAGGAAACAGTGATAAAATCCATGTCCTTGCTTTTACTATTTAATTATATTCTCTTTGCATGCAGTTTGCTTTTTCTGATCAAAAGACTGCTCCATATGCAAGAGCAGGCTTAAAAGAGATCCACGTTCAGTCAGAAATCTGAGGCACAGATAGAACAGCAGAGTTCCCATCCCAGTTGATGAACAATGTGAGTGCAATGACTTAGGGAGTCTGGTTCAGAGGTGTTCATCGGGGTTTCAGATCACTTCCGTTTGCCAGCAGAAAGACACTGGCATGACAAAATCCTAAACCCTGTGAAAGTCACCCTGCTTTCAGATACCATTACTAAATATCTTGATTCAGTAACTTAATTCTTTTTCACCAAATCTGCATATATTTATAATTGCAGCTTGTAGATGGAAACAGCGAGAAATAAATCTTTGAGTCAAATTGATGGGAACGTCTGGAAATTTACAGGCTTCTGTCACTGGTAGAAATGAGGATGTAACACCATCATGGAAGAACATGATCTTTCATTCTAGGCATTTTTCACCATGTGGAGATGGAATATTTTAGCTGTGATCGATGCTTTGCTATGATTTGGTTTTGTCTGAATCTTAAAAAAAAAGTTATGAATGTTCAGTCAAGAATGAAAATCAAATGAAGTTTTCACTTTGCCAGGTACATACTGCAGCCACGGGTGGTCAGCGCTTGGGTACTGTCACAGGCCACTGAGTCACTGATTTGAGTAAAAGAAGACAAAACTACTTTTGTGGAAAATAGATTTTGAAACTTAACATTGCTGGAAGGCATGTGACCTACCCAGCTATCACAGGAATCTGTGACCCCTTCTCTGCCCCCTGTGCCACAGAAACTCATTGTCTCAGTTGGTGTCCCTCAAGGAAATGACAGCCCAAATCCACCGCTGCCTTAGGAACCGCAGACTCATTTTGGCAGACTTGCATGAAAGATGAATATGGATTACTGACCTCTCGCTGCTGTGGAGAGCTCTGAAAGGAATGATTGATTATCTCTTGCATTAGCACCAGGAGAGAGACTGCAGGTCACTTTTTAGCTAAGTGGCATCGTTTAGCTCTTTAAAAACCCCTAGATATGTGAACTTTTCTGCATCTATTTAAATGAACGTTAGCCAAAGAGTGCATTTGAAAATAGGAGCTACGGATTGGGATACAGGCTGGATTGTCTTTTGGGCACATAGTGTGGAACATGGTGGTGTTCCCTACTACAGTGTTCATACATCACTTACTTCCATAACAGAGGTGTAACCACAGCTTAATTTGGAAGGCAATCACCCAGCAGTTTGTCACTGTGTCTTTAGACTCCTTGCCAGTAGCAAACCAGCTGTCAAATAAAAGTTGTGTTGCTTCCTAAATAAAACATTTTACATCTGAGAAGTTCAAAGCTGCCTTTTCAAATTATTTCATGCAGGGTTTTGTTCCCCACCTCCCCTGAGCAAACCCAGTTTCAGCACCAGCACTAGGTGTGTGTTACTAACACGTGCCCCAGTTAGCTGGGATGTGAAAGAAGAGATCAATTGTTTTAAAATATCCTTTTTTCCCCATGGGCTCTTCCTTTCACCCTTTATTTTCTAAAATCCTCTATGTACTCACTGCTGGCAGATTTTATGCTTACAATAAGCAGCTAATGCTTGACTAGAGATGGAAGGATGAAATGAAATAGACTTACAACTTCAGCAAAGGAGCTGGGCAGAGGAGGAGAGTGCTGGACACGCGTTCCAGGCCCAGCATCCCTCGCTGGGAAGCACCTGTGATTTAGCTGCTCCTGGATCTGCAGCCAGTCTTGGTGCAGCCTGACTTCTGTCCGAGCTGTGCTTCCACACTGCACTGCTGGGCTCATTGTATAGAGCAGTTGGCAGATTCCTTCTACCACTGTTACATGAACTTTAAATTTAAATTCTAGACAAGCCTGCAAATAGCAAAATAGACTGATGTTTCATTGATTATTCAGATTATCGAACTTTTGGGTCAACCATCTAAAAATCTAAAGGAATGCCTATTTGTTTCCTGAAGGAAAAACTTACTGCGTTTTACAGTCTAAGGGACTATTTGTTTTAATTAACGGTGAAAAAAGTTTGCATCTTCACCCTGCAGTAAATCATTAACTGCTCCGATCCCCTCTGGAGTTTGGAGACAATGGGATGTTTCAGGTGCTCGATGCTGTGTTGGCAAGAGGGCTTTGCCCGGATCCCGAGGCGGAGTTGCGGGGCTGCGTTTCCCGAGCCGGCCCTGCCCCAGCCTCCAGCCGGGTTTGCTCGGGAGGCAGCGCTCGGCTCCCCCGCAGCTCCGGCCGTGGCTCCCAGAGCTCCCGCTTTCCCCCGGCACGGCCACACACCCACCTGTGACCTCTCCTGCTTTGCTTTGTGGCAGTAAACACCCGAAATTTGCTCAGCTAATACAATAACCCTGTACTTTTTGACAGAAACGCCTGTGGTTAACCTCTGTGGGCTGCATTCTGCCGTAAAATGAAGGGTGGTGGAAGTTAAACAATGGGTGTGACTACCACAAGATGGGTGTTAGTGGGAAAGTGGTGTAACATCCACTTAGCATTCCAGAGATGTGAAATATAATTATGATTTAAATGCCAAAGATGTAAGTTGCAAGATGAGTAACTACAAGGACATGAAAGCCTCCCTTATCTTCCTTTCTATCCCACTCAGAATCATTTTGCACACCCACAAAACTAATACAAGTAGTGTCACTTGATGAAATTACACCTGGTACATGACTTGTACCATCACTTACATTTCTGTCAGTGTGGGCTCTGTTTATACCAAAGGAAAAATTCCAATCTCATTTACAACATTTTAAGTTGGAAGTAATTTTGCTCTCAGTGGAATTACTCCCTATTTATACTCCCACTCAGATCAGAATCTGACCCAGGCTTTGAATTCTGTCTTATTTGCTCTTCTCTTTTCCTCTCATGGGCAAGAGCTCCTCGATCTGTAAAGGGCTCCTCATACCTTCATTTATGTATCTCTGCAGAAATGGCTTATGAGCAGGTCTGTAATGTTAAGAATTGTTGACTAAATGAGCCCTGGGAGCAGCTGGTTGCTGAGTATACATGAATAGCTGCTTAATGTCTTTTGCATCATCCAGCATATGTGGGAAGGAGAGCAAGAATGCAGAAGTGCAGCCCATGCCTAGATGGGGGGCTACACAGTTCTGTAGAAATTCCAGCATGGAGAAGTTAAAGAACAAAAGATTAAGTTGTAGGTGGGGGAGTGGAAGCAACTAGTGGGGAAAATAATTCTTGGTTCTAAACTTTTCAATCAAATCTTTATAAACAGATTCTTGGTATGTTTAAAACCCAAGGGCAGCAGGTATAGTCAGCTCTGAACAGAGGACATGTGCTCTCCCAAGTTGTTACCTTAGAAATTGCCTGATGCACAGATCAGAACTGAAACCTGTATTTTAAACATTTTTACCCCCATGGTTCCTTTTATGGATTACATGGAAACCTAAGCTGTTATCAGCTTCTCAGAGGTGACACCTTCCGATAAAAACAGAGGGGTGAGGCCAGGTTTGGGACTCAGCTTGGTGCTAGGTTAACGTTTCTAACTGAACTGTTTCTTTTCTGTAAAAAAATACGCACCTAGTGGGGGGAGCAGTGATTTTTCAGATACACGTTCATCTGTACCTTCATGTCTGATTTCATTGCCTGAAATGGAGCTCTAGAGTGGATAAAGCAAAGCACTTACTCCAAAGTGTTTGAACTGGGTCTACCTCATTATATTATTGTGGAATTTATTTCCTAGAAATATCATAAACATTTACTAGAAGTACTTTCTGCTGTGTAGGAAGAATAGTTTCCTATCTGTGGGAAAAATACATGATTAAACATGTTAAAATACAAATAGAAATAAAATACAAACAGCAAAACAAAAATGTTCTCTCTTAAGAATCAGAGAAAAACAGAGTTCTTGAAACCACAATAGGTCTTTAGATCACAGCAACAGTTAAGACAAGGCTAGGAGTTTATAGTTTGGGATTTCTTATGGAAAAGAACCATGAGCCAAATCCTGTGTTCAGGTTAGTATCTGTAACTCCAGCTTTGGTGAGGGAAAGAGGGTGTGAGTGCCTGGAGCCACAGGAGGCCCGTTCTGCTCAGCCCCTGTGCTGGAGGCAGCAGCTCACGAACAGAACAGCCTGAGAAGCCTTTGGCTCAAGCCCTCTTCTACAACCCAGAACCGCAGGAATTGCCTCAGCCTGCAGGGACTGGAGCCACAGCACACTGCCAAACCTCCCGCGGGAGCTTGGGTGCTGCGTTAGGAAGCAGCTTTTCCTCACGGCCCAGAGAGGGCTCCCTCCGGAGGGATGGTCAGGCTGGCTGAGGTACTCTGCTCCAGACTGTCCATTCCCAGCACACAGGTCTGATTTCAGGGTAGATTCACCCACAGTAATTAGAGCTCCAATTGGCAAATGGATCCTGATAGCCAGATAATGTCCTGTGCCTGACACTTGTTCCTCACTGCATCCGTGTTCTTACTTGGCAGTGCTGCTGCACCCTCCTTTGGGACAGTAAGGTACCTGTGACAGCTGCAGTGCCCCTTACCTAGAAGTTATTGTTTCTGTTAATTCAATTCATGGCAGAAATGTTGTTATCCAGAAGTGGATTTGTCTCAGGGATGTTTGTGGTCTGTCATGAAATAGCGTAACCACTTATATGATAAAATACTCATTTACATAAAACAAGAATAAATTTCATTCTTTCTTCTGACAGATAGTCTTATCATACCTGGGGGCTGATTCAGTGGGCTCAGCAGGTACACAGCTCTCTGAAAATCAAGACATTCAGGGCTTTCCTAAATCCACAGTTAGTCTGCCTCTCCTGAGTGCTTAGATAAAATAGCTTTCATCACCTTTTCATCACATCAAACTCCAGCTGAATCATTACTGCCCACTGTCATGGTATCACAAATAACCTTCTCAGCCCCTGAAGCCTATACAAGTTTTCAGCAATGTTGTGGTGGTTTTATCATGTATTTCATTCACAGATTTGCAAAGATAGGGTCAGCATTGGTACAACAATGTCTCAGGAAGGGGGACGCGTGGAGTTTCGGTGACTTACCCAATGTCTGTTGCAAAACATCAGTGAAACAGAACCCAGGCATTCTCGTAGCAGGCTTGATTCAGCAAAGCACTAAACCAAGTGCTTAACTTTGAGCAAGAGCTCAAGCTGTTTGAATGGAGACAGATTTAAGTATCTGTATAAATACTTTGCTGGACTGAGTCTTCAGCTTTCAACAGCTAATTATTGTTTACAGCTATTTCAGGGGTTTTTCAGATAGCTCAGCATATCTTCAGATGGCGGAAATATTTTTAAACTAATTTAATGGTGTGAAAAAACGTCCTGCTTGCTGACCTTTTGGCAACTCCAATGTTCATGCGTATGTTGGGGGTTTTGTCTTGTCTTTTTAGATGACACCAGCAACTCGGCAAGAAGTTCTTGGCCTTTACCGCAAGATTTTGCAAATAGCCAAAAACTGGCAGTCGGCATCAGGACAGATAGAGGAAACCATGAGGGAGAAGGAGTACATTAGAAATGAAGCCAGAACATTATTCCGAAAAAACAAAAATGTGAGTGTCCTCACGGCTTTGAATTTCCAAATGACTCTTCTCTTGCTCTTTGCACTCTGTGGTTGGATGCTAAGATAGGAATATAAGGGTTGGGTTCCCAAAATTTCAGTCACCTTAAATGCTGGTGTATTTGGGTTACAGTTTAAATTTCGTCCCTGAGAAAACTCAAACCATTTCAGCTCTTCATTAACTACTGTAGAAGTCTAAAAGGTCTTTTTTCACTAAAAAAGTGCCAAGCAAAAATTAAATTCCAAAGATACTGGCTGTGTAACTGAAGCAGCTTTTGATCTTTACAAAGTTAGCTAAGTGTATCATTACCCATGCAATGGCAAACAGAGCTCAGCAGCTTCTTTTTTTCTTTTCAAAGCAGCAATTATTGGCACTTCTTTTAAAAGAAGTACTTTAATTTTTTTCTTAAGGAAGAAATTTCAAACCCTGGTAATCAAAGGCCCTTCTTGTAATTCAAGATCACAACACTTATTTATATCCCATATTGGTCTGGGACTAAATTGAAGTAATGCAAAATCCAAAAAATGAATTTAAGTCATAATTCAAACCACATTTCTGACTTCAGAGGGAGTTTCTGGATAGGTTGATAACAGAATGTACACCAGCAGTGTCTTTCCTTTCTCCTCTAGTGACCTTGCAGAGTGACAAATGGGTCAGTGTGGTTTTTTCATAGATGTTGTAGTAGTTTACATGTGTATTGTCTTTTTACAAAGAAAATACCATGTTTGGGTAAAAAACTCCTTCCTTAGCCTCAGTCCTGACATTCTCTGGGCCTTAACATTCAGTGCCATCAAGCCCAGAACTGTTGAGTCAAGGAAAATACCAATGTTACCTTTTATGGATGTGAAAAATGGAATCATTGGATCCTTGGCATTGCCAAAATAAGCTAAGGAAAGCCACGTGCTGTGCATCATTTACACTTGAGCTTCCAATTGCTAATTACTGCACTCGTATAAAACACTTGTTTGTATGATCATCACAGGTAACAGATCCAAAGCTGATTAAGCAGTGCATAGCAGAATGTGAGGCAAGAATAGAAATTGGACTTCACTATAACATCCCCTACCCGAGACCTGTGAGTATAAATCACAAAGTCTTCACTGATACCCTCTGAGCTTTCCCTGTACAACAAAACCATCAGTTCACATCACTCTCACTGCACTGCATTTTTAGATGAGCTGGTATTTAAATGTGTGCTAAAGCAGAGCAAATGTACATTGAGATGTTCTCTATCTTTCACTACAAATTGGAGGATTTCTTCTCAAAATAAGGAGTCAAAGCCTAAATGGAGTTTCATGAGCTAAACTCCCAAGGCCTCTGAATATTTAGCCAGTCTTCTCTGACCAATGAATATAGAAGAAAATGGTAATGGAATCAAATAACAGAAGAGAATGAGAGAATAAAAATGCCTAATTACATCTGCCATAGGTACAGTAATTTTTATAGCCTACATTAACTGTTCTCCTGGTCATAAATCAGGCCTTATGAAACACCTGTCTATGTTGCTGCTTCTTTTCCCTTCTTCCTACAGAGGAACACGTCCAAGATTACTGAAATGCTGGAAGTTGCAGCAAAGTCTTCCAGTGAACCATGCAATACAGTTCCCTCACTGCCCAGTCACTTCTGTCTGTAGTACTTCATGCTGCCACCCCTAGAGACATCCTCTCTTCTCCTGTTGATGAGTTTGTGTTTTCACATCTACAGTTCCCTTAACAAGGCAGTCATGGTCAAAATTAAATTGTATCTTTATCAGAGGCTTGCCTATAATATGGTCACTGTTACCATCTGTTTCAGTACACAGAATAACTGCACAGCTCGCAAACAGTGTTCCTAGAAATGGGCCTAAAATGTGTGCTCTGCAGTAGGTTCAAAATCCCAAAGGATCTGCTCTCTCAGACAAACTGGATGATTATTATTTTTCAGATTCTAGAAATCTCTACTGCTGCTTTAGTCAGTGCTTTTACTACTATTTGCACCTAAACACCCATCTTACAAGATGACAGCCTCAGCAACAGTAACACCTGACTGCTACCACCTACATTTTTCAGTCATTTCGGGGGGTTACAGCTGCATGATTCCCACTAACAGTCTTACGAAATATAAAGACTTTGTCAATCAAGGAAGACTCTGTCACCTATTGTTCCTTCTGCTTATGGAGTCAATGACATTGATTGTGCATTTCAATGTGCCATATATATAATCATGACAGTAAGAAGGCAGGCTTTCAATACATACAGTTTGGGGTTATTTTGTGACTTGTTAAGCAGGTATGAATAAATCACACAGCGATTCAAGACATCTACTCAAGAATTTTTAGGGTTTCTAGTACTTACTCTTCTGGAACATTGTCAGCAATCCTATTTCATCAACTATCATTGCAGTCTGATATCAAACTGCAAAACAAAGTACTAAGGCCTAGCATATACAGGATTTTATTAAGGCCTAAAATGTATAGGATTTTAATAAACACAACAATTAGGGTCTGAAAGTTACACCACTAATCACTCCTCAGAGAGTGCTACTCCTAGAAAACTAATAACCTGGCTTGAGACAATAGAGTTACTCTACTCTCCAAAGTGTGAAGAAATTATTGAAAACTCAGTGAAACTTAGTTTGTGTACATGCTGCCTTTTTACTTCCCAATATGCACCTAACTGGTGGGATTTTCTTTTCCAGATCCATCTGCCTCCTATGGGCCTTGCCCATAAACAAGGCCGAATGTTGCGACAGCAGGAAAAGTTAAGGAAGATTTCTCAGCCAATATACCTGAAATCCCATGATGAAGTTTCATAAGCCACCATTTAAGCTGTGATGTGTAATCACATCCTTTAAGCTGTGAACTGCAACCCTGTGATTTGTGTGCACAACTGTGAATGGTGTGGTCACTTGCTCACACATTTCCTGAGGCCAGAAAGTCAACTGATCCATTGTGTATCATGGATAAGGTTGCTCTAGTATTTATTACATTTCAACCACTGACTTGTCAATAAAAGTAACACTTTTTAAGGCGTGTGACACAAAGATTACTTTGACATCAGGACAAACTGCAGCAGGATTTCAAACTCTGCTCATCTGTGGCAGGGTTCTGTGGTGGTTTGAGGATTCTGTGGGCTCAGCTGTGACTCAAGACAGTGCCTTGTGTAAGGTCAGCCAATATCAAGGAACTCTGGGAGAGTCAAGCAGACAGAGTTCCTGCAGAGCCTCTGAATGGCAGTGGGAATGCAGTCACTGCACCTTGCAGCTGCTCTCCTTCCTCTCTGGTCCCTGCTCTGCCTGCTGGCCCTGGAGGAGAGGTCCAGTTTCAGAGTACCCTTGTGGGGAAGGTTTCTTTCTGAATGGACAGGAGCAAAGAGACAGCAGAAGTGCCACCACTCCTTTTTCTTTCTGCAAACTGCAGAGGAGTGGCCTAGATCCTCTATGTCAGCTTTTTTCCCTCCTTCCTTTGGAGAGGGTGTGGATGTGAAATGCAAAGTTTGGAATGCCATTACACAACTCTGAGTAAAGCATTCCAGTGTTGGGTTCCTCAGGTTCCCAAGTATGGACTGGCTGAAAAATCTCCCTTCAGGATATCACTATGGGAACAAGCTTAGGATGCTCTGGTGTCCTCACTCTGTGTTTTCACATGGTCAGCTTTTCAGCATAATCAGCACACTGGCTTTCTCAACAATTACTTTAATTTTAGTGTTAGGTTTTAACACTTACGTTATGGACAGAACCCCAACTTTAGTAAAATAAAGTACCTACAAGTCTCCTAAGCTTGAGGAGTATTTCTGTTTCACAGGTGCCTCGTGAATGGAAATAAAATGAAATTAATTTTCCTTTCACAGGCTACCAGTTGTTTTGGCTCCTTTTCAGTCCTCTGACTTTACCATGCTGTTGACACATTCTCTTCAGGGAAGTTAGGGGAGGCTTCCCTCTCACAGGCTGGAAGTACCAGTGGGACCAAGCTTGGACAAGAGCCACACTGTACTGGACACTACCTAAGCACAGTCCACAGCACTTTAAGGACAACCTATTCCAGCCTGACATTAATGGTGGCAAAAAAAAGCAAATTTGAAACATGCATGTGTGTATGACTTCCTTTAAAGTGAGAGAAACCAATTAAATCTCATTTCTGAGCTCACCAACTCATTTGAAACTCTCCAAGCTCTAATAAACAATGACAAAGAAATATTCCTGTCTACCTGAAAAGTAAGTTAGAACTGGTCCTGTGTGGAACAGACTGACAGTCCCTCCCCCAGGAATGCACTTGTAAGAGTGAAATAAGTACAAGCAGATGAGAAAGTACAGGAAAACAAGAGTGAATCAGCATAGCAGGTACTGGCTGGCCCAATTTCTCACTACCATTTATGGCTCCAGTCCACAAAGGTCTTTATTCCCATATAATTATTTCCTGGGAATGCCTCATGTGGGAAGTAACAGGTAAAATGCCAGGAAGAAACAAAACAAAACTCCTTTAGCCTAGGAAAAAAAGGGGAATTGCATAAAAAAAGAAAAAAAATTAACATGATTGCACACACTGCTTAATTTTTCACTGAAAGAAGTCTAAATACAGGCTTCCTGTCCTAATTCTGATACACCAGTGTAGGGATGCGTCAGCTGAGCCCAACCAAAATGTGCAGAGGCAAGGGGTTTGAATGGAAGCTTCAGCTCACTCTTTGTCATTTAACTATCATTTGAATCTTTTGAATTGCTGAAGTTCATGTGACTAATGAAGGTACTGATGCTCTGACGCATCAGGTGATAAACAGCCTTGGAGATGAGCAGTCTAAATTTACTGTCTGAGTTATAGTCACAACTCTTTCCTAAGCACATACTGTAAGATGAAGATTATTTCAAAAGAACAGCCTTAACATGACAGAAGATTTACACCAAATTGAAATAACAACAGGAGTTTCAGTTTACATCTGAAGGAAAATACAAAGAAGCAATTTTTAAAAGGTTCAAGTACCTTCAAGTAACTCAAATGAGTATCCAGTTGCTTAACTGAGAAACCAGCAAGTAAGAGCATCACATTATTTGAGATGCCTTAAAATGCTACACAGCCTACTAATTCTTCAAAGTAAGTGTTTGAAAAGTTATTAACTGGTGCTTCATCCTCATTACTCTTCATCACCAGAAGGCAAAGACTGAAATTTGTTAAAACGTCAGGCTATTCAGCTAAAGATAATATCTTTTTTCAAGTCTGGAGAGCAAGACCTTTCTTTCATAGCTTAAGTTAAAGTTGCTATGGAAAGGAGAATTTGCCTTAACTAGAGTCCTTTGATTTTGAAGGT
The DNA here is from genome assembly GCA_013397915.1 of Daphoenositta chrysoptera. Taxonomy (NCBI): domain Eukaryota; kingdom Metazoa; phylum Chordata; class Aves; order Passeriformes; genus Daphoenositta; species Daphoenositta chrysoptera. The sequence goes on along the minus strand of VZRO01007701.1, from coordinate 54,904 downwards.
CAAACTGGCAAACTACCATTTTGAGGGAATTCCATAAAAAAAAAATTCATCTGCAACTCAGTCCAGCAGGTAGGCAGACATCTCAACTGGTACTCTTGTATTAGATGCCAAGGCCCATATAACTCCTGTCAAGAAGTATCCCAATGATTGCACAATATGTCATTCCTACACATTAATTTTACTTGCAAAAACAGGTTGTCCTAAAATGCCTCTGCATTCTGCAGAATTTGTAATGCACTGGATTCAACCAGTCAGTGTACACTCTGTCCTGTACTTGCTGAACCTTCTCTTACTCCCCTTCCAGTAAATACTGTCATTTTCCAATTTATCACCCTAGTCAGGAGATGCTTTAGAATAATTTAGAAGAAAATGATGACATTAACTTTATATTCTTCAGAAATAAAAGTCCTGAGTCAGTTGCATGAACTCTCCTGCAACTTAACTGGTAGGCAAGGCAGTAATGCTTTGTTGACACAGTATTTGGCCTTGAATACCTAAATAACACCTCCTTGCTGGAAGTTCTGTCCCTAAATCCGTCATTACTAAGGCTGTAATTTATGAAGCTGTGCACTTCTGACTAACATTAGCAAGCACACAACCTTTTAAGAAGATGGACGTGGCACCTGATTACTGAATGTACCCCTGGACATTGGCTGGGGGTGAGGAAATGCTCCTTTTGCTGCAGCAGCACCCCAGTCCATTCACTGCATCAATTCAGCATCACAGCACTGAAACAGGTTATAGATTAGGCTATCTGATCCATCTTCCTACTAACATAAGCTGCTTCTTGTAATACCTTTTAGATGTGGAGAAAAGAAGGCAAGCTGGACCTGACTGTCCTGAGCCCTACCATGCATCCATCAGAAATGGTACCAGGAACATCCATCTTTTATCCACAGACAGACAGGTCACTTATTTGATCATACCTATACATTCATTTTCAACAATGCTAATTAAAATAGAGACCTGCAACTTTCACTAATAACTCTAATCCTATTAGGCAAAATATTCCATCTATAATTAGAAGAATTTGGGGTCTTTGTATTGTCTTCTGCTCTTTCACTGTATAATTTTCCCTTTAACAGCCCAACAGTGTTAAAATCCACAGGGGTAGTACTCTCTGAAATGAACTGTTGTAGAGATGAGAGGAAGGTTTCAGTCTCCTAAGAAAATGTACAAACTGTATGTACAAAATCTACAAACAGCATCCCTAGTTGGAAATCCCTCTCTGCTAAGGGAAAAATACCTCTTGCTCCATAATGCATTTTTTTCCCATCTGCCTTGAGTTATTAGCAAAGCTGTAAATCTATAATTTGCAGTAATTACAGGTGGGTTTTGTGGCTTATTTAATAAGTGCTTCCAATTAAGAAATGAAAATTCTAAACCTGTTAATCCAAGGATTCTAATACTACTCTTACAAGGTACTTAGTTCGTCCAAAATTTTTTCACATTTCTTTCATGTCCAACTAGTGGCTGAGTTGCCTTTTTCTTTTTTTAAAATGCATCTCATCCAAGAAAGGTTGTGAATTCTAATGTTTAGCCAGTTTAGCATTCTCCAGGAAGGTCTAGACAATGCTCAGGAGATAAGGTTGGGAAGCTCATTTCAAAGAATCACAGAAAAATATCTCTTAAGACAGAAATCCCTTGACAGTAGATTCCATTACTTTTTCTGTATTAGGGAAGGCAGCCTAGGAAATCAGGTACTGCAGTAATCATCTACTAAAGCACCTCAGCCGAGCCTGATGCCTGGTGAAGGGGATGCACAAATCCTCTTTCACAGACTCCTCTCTTATCTATATATTTTTTATCATGTCTACAAAAGCTTAAAATACATCTTTAATTACATTCCAAGAGATGCCTTCATACCAAATCTAAACATCAACACACACGAAGCATTTAGAAAATCAACACAGTAACAAGAACATTGCACACATGTCCTAGCAAAGTCACTGTCTATTCACAAGAACCACAACTGCTGGCAGGAAGTAAAGTGAGACTATGGGAGAAAGAAAACAGCTCCATGCATCAGGTACCTGGAATAGGTAGGTAAATAATATTGCAAAAAGAAAATATATAAAATTACAGCATCAGCATACTGTTCTGAGAAATGGCAGGCTCCCAATTCATGTGCTGTCCAGAAGTCTTCCATGGAAATTCTGAGACACAGAATCAGCCTACAGCTTTGGTAGTTCATTCTACCTAAGGACTGGAGGATTGGTTCATATGTTGACAACAGAATATTCTCATCTCCTCCCTCCTTGTCCTACATACTCCTGGGACACAGAAGTGCTAGGCAAATCCACAATCTTTTTGCAACAGCTGGGAAGTAGATTCCCATTAAAATCAACATCAAAACTCTTCAGGCCCAATTTCATTAAAAAAAAAAAAACAACCATGCAGCCATAGAGGAGTAAAGCAGATCTTTACAGTATCACTACTGCACCCTCTCAGTCGTCCAGCTGGCACAGGGCTGCCACACCTCGATTTATCCAGTGCTTCTGGGGCTTGTCTGAAGGGAGCTCAATCGACAGAACGTAGTTGGTGGAGTGCCCCGTGGTGGACAAGACACCTCTTCTTTCACTTGTCTTGTATACAGGGCATGAATAGATGTTCAGATGAAGAAACTTGGAACTTTCTCCAGGTTTCAGCCAAATTATGGGCAAAGGATCGTAAAGGATTTTTGGTAGTGATTCTCCAATGACCAAAGATTCTCTATCCCATCGTGCACCTTCCAAAAAAAGGCCTCTCACATAAGCCCCATCTTCTGGCGTTTTCTCCATTGTGTGCTCCTGTTTCATCACCTAGAATGATTAAACCATTGCTTGATTTTATTTTTATCTGGAGAATACTAAATCCTGTAAGTGACAGTCTGAAATTGCTCCTTTAAATAAAATACCTTTTCATCTGAAAACTCTATTTCTTGCTGCCCCAGAACATGTTTCAAGCTGTTCAAGAAAAACAAAATTCTTCTGCATTTTTCTTACCTCAAATTCAAATCCAATGTGGTCGATTGGGATGGTGTATTTTCTGGCAAAGTTTTGTAAAACACCAGTCAAGAAAGACTGAGTGAAGAAGAACCCTGAGAGCCAAAAGACTGTGGGTGTCCCATTGTCAACCCAATCCTGAACAGGGAGAGAGAAAACAAATGTAAACAACCCCCAATATATTTGTGGCTTCACCAGAAAAGGGATTTCTTTTCAGATACACTCAAACAGCACAACAAGATCTAAGCCTTGATTGGACCCTCTGCATCTTTCCATAAATTCTTTGTTTTTCTGAGACAACAAATGACAGAAGTCAGTTCTTTAGGATGACAACCAAAATAATCACTCATTCGGAAACAACCAGAACTCTCAGATGCTTCTTCCTAGCTTTGTCCTCTCCTGACTTTTATGGGGTTTCACTACATCTCAGTACTTCACTATTTAAGGTATACCCAAAATTTTACGTAGTTTTAAGAGTGCTAAGAGTGCAAGTTAAAAAGTGAGTTAAAAATAAAATAGCCTGTTCAAAAAGCATGTGAAAGTGGTGTCACATTTTATGAAACTTGAAAGATATTTACAGGCACATATATAAAATTTCCTAGCCCCCATTATGCACTGGTTCTAAAGCATTCTCACACCCAGCTCAGTGTCCTTTTAGCAAGGAAGTCATTAAGATACCAGTTCAAACTAAAATGAATCTGCTAGAAACAGAAAGATGGAAACTACCAAAAGCAGCCCTGGATTAGCACCAAGGGATCACCCTGCCAGCTCACCCTGCTGAGCAATGGCCCAGCTGACACAGCGTGCATTTGGCCACGAGTGTGTGTGAGCAGCTCACAGGCTGGAGCTACCCAGGGCCTGCTGCTGAGCAGGGACAGCACTGACACACACTCTCCCCACCCATCTTCCAACTACAGCTCCCCAGACCCCCCAGTCTCAGGTGAGCAGACCTGGAAGAACTCCAGACGACAGAGGAGATCGGACACGTAACTTCCCAGAGGCTTCAGGGAGGGATAGGATTTGGAAGCCCACATTGATGGCACTTTTCCCATCAGCATGCTGTTGAAAACATCTTCAAGCTCAGAAGACATCAACACTTGGCCTTTAATGGCTTTGCCTATATTAATGAGGCTGCTCCGAACAACTTCAGTCAGCCTTCAGAGAAAACAAAGGAATTATCATTATTTACTTCTTACTACCTGGCTAAATACCCCTCAGTCCAACTTGAATGAAGGATTGATAAAGGTCGTAAATGTCCTGTCAGAAATTCCTTATCTCACCTGTAGTTATCAAAGCTCTTACTTAACTGTAGAAAAGCAAACAAATTAAAAACAGACACACAGAAATAAAAGACAGTGAAAACTTTCACTCTAGACAAGGGAAATCAAGTGACAAGAGCTTTAAAGCTTGTAGCACTCATTGTCATTGTGTGCTGTGAATATTGGGGCCTGGGTATCACTTACAAAGATTAAAGTAGGCAGCTCTACCTCAACACAATAAACTCAAATCTGATTTAAGTTCATACTCCAAGGATACTATTGCTATATTGAGGTACTCAGCTGCAGCTCTCAAGTCTTTTTAAAAGATTAATCCAAAGCAGAATCTAACATGTTAAGTAAAATGTATTGTAAAAGGCTTGTTTAAGGCTTGTGAGCAACTAGCACCAATGAACACAAGCATATTTCAGTTTAAGAAGTATTACACAAAACATTGAGCCATACCTGTTAAATCTAATTAGTTCTTGCCTAAGAACTGTGTTCATGGACTCTTCATAAAGTACTGGGTATGCCTTCATCACTTCTTCCATATCAAAGCTGCTTGGTAGTTTAGATAGGATGTCCTGTGCCAAATCTTCAACAACTTCCTGAAGTCACAAGTTTGCAGTGAATAACAAATATTCCTTTTCCCCCCCTATTTTTATTGAATGAATTCCACAAAACACTATCAATTTTATATTTTTTCTGTATAACCACATAGGTATTTTAGTCCATTTTCTTAAAGACATAGTGCTTGTACACTCTTACTTGCTTTGGGCATCATCCTGTCTGTCTGCATGTGCTTGCTTACTCCTTCCTTCTCCATAATTTTAAATTCGTTAGCAATTTTTAATTTGCAACGAGGTTTTAGGTGATTTCTAAGGAAATAGGCAGGAGAGCAGACAAGCATAATCCTATTGCTGCCACAATAAAGGAAAAGGCAAAGCATGCAGCATGAGCAAAATAATCAGAAGACCCCATGAATATCCCAGCCACAAGAGAAGCTCTACTTACAGCATATTAGACATCAGAGAATATGATCACTACACAACCCTGCAGGAAATGAGGCTCCATCAATTCCACTTTTCAAGAATCCACTTGTATATAAAATATAGGATATCAAATCTGAGAGGCTTGAAAGGTTATTTATCTGTATCTCAAAAGGGAATGGATTTGGCCTGAGTAACCTGAGCTGCCAGGACATGTGGTATTAATCTGTTTGAATGCAAAGTCATGAAGGTGTCTTCCATCTTTAAAGGTGCTATGCCAAATCTGTCTGCTTCTCTACAGGGACATTCACATCTACTCCCAATGCTACAGTCATGAGATGAGAGGTGTTGGGTTACTCTGAGGCCCAGGACATGACAGGAAAGGGCACCTTTCCAGAGTGCAAGCTGATCTTTCTTCCCCAGTTACCTGAGGGGACTTGCCAGCTCCCCCTGCTTCTCTAGGCAAAGTCAAGAGCACTGCATGGAACAGCTGGTTGGTCTCCTGGTTATCCTTGGTGATGTCTGCATTTTCATGGAGGCCAAACACTTCAGGGTGTGTTGTGAGTGGCAAACTTCGTATGTATTCAACATAAGACTGTAAAACACACATTCAGATACCAGACATCATGAAATGTGATATTCATAAATCATCAGTATGCCCAACTGGGACAGAGCTTCCCATTTACAATTAAAGATGGTAGTTCCCTGTTAAACACATCCAGGAACTGACTGACTCTCCAAAGAGATAAATATAAAAGTTCTGAGTGATTCAAAAGCTCATGGGGGAGTTGTTATTACCACCCTCATGTAAGTGGCAAGAGAAAGGAAAGTACATTAGAAATATCCAAGGAGTGCTGGTAGGAGTTGCAGAAGGGGGTAGGATGCTGGATGTGTCATCCCTACAACTGTGGGCTACACAAATAGGTGGGATTTGAGCACGTTCATTATCTCTATGCAGCTGTTAGAAGGGAAAAAGAGGATGGAAACTGAGTATACACCTGCCATTCCACCTCTTCCTCCTGACTGCTGCTTTCAAGGTCAGACTGGTTGCAAGAAAGGGCAGAAGTACCATGCAAATTCCTGAAGGCTCACTGCTACTGGCTTTCTGGAACTGTACTGGAAACCTGCACAGGGGTGGTTCTTTGCATCAACAAATGCCAGAGTATTGGATGATCTCTACATCCCCATCGGGGTATGGTAGGTACCAAGTACCAGATTCCTGTTTCATACATAAGATACATTCTGGCATGGCTTTATGATCTTACAGGGTTTATTTTCTATTTGTTGTGTTCAGCATTACTGAGCACAGTGTAGCTAAGTTGTTCCCCAATAACTCAGAGAGAATTCACACTTGTCTCCTCACCTCATATGGGCCATGTGGGGGTATGTAGTAGTCTCCTGCAGCTGAAAGCATGTACTTCTCCTGCTCTATATCCTTGTTATAGACTGTGGAAAGCAGGGACAGGAGAAGACGCCTGTCTTTATCATCTGTCACTCTACCTCCATAGTTACACTCCCCTGGAAAAGGACAAAGAGAACCAGGACAAAAAACCTGAAAGTTAATGAACAAATAAAAATTGTTTTGCAATAATGTGAAACTCTAGTAAGCTGAAGCTCCAAAGCTCCAGATCTTCCAAAGTTTTTCGGTCTTAACTTCAATTGGTTCAATGGAAATTAGACACTAGAACATCTATGGGCTAAATTTATGTATCTTGATGATGAAAGGTTTAAGGAACTATGAGTTGGTCTGAGAAACTGCTACTCATGTCCCAAAGTTCTTTTTCATAAAGCTAATCATAATATTAAAAAAAACCAAGAATGACAAGGCTGACAAAGGAGGTTCCAAAAAGCAGCTTATCTCCCTGGAGAAGGAGAACAGAATAGCCACAGCAACTGAGTTGTTTACACACATCAACACCTCCTGCTTTAAACCCCTGAGTGTTACCACATCCTCTGGTGAAGTGCCAGAGCTCCCTGTGTCAGGCTCACATTGCCCAGCAGAGGTGAAGCAGAGGCCTGATGGTTTTATTTGATGTGTATGAAGCAAAGACCAGGAGGTTTGCTGGACCATTGGTAATTGTAGCCATATCCAAGTCAAAACAACAACGACATCTGAGGGTTTGGGATCCAACTCCAATTACAGTCCAGCTCCAACATCCATCCAATGACAACCTCACTGTATGTGGAAGGCCAGTAAAACAAACCTGTGTGGAATCCACTCCGTTTCTTGAGCACTCACAGTTTATCAGTGTGTCAGCTGAAGTGCCCAGCAAAGTCAACAAACACATGGGAGAGGATGTAATGCCTGTACCTGTTAGATAGGTCAGAGCTTCAAATGGGATTTCTTCATATTCATTCAGAAACATCTGGATCTGTTGCATGCTGATTCTGAGGTCAGACTCGTTGAATTCGTATGGAATATTCCAACCTGTTCAATTCAGAAAAGACACACAGGGCATGGTGCACTGTACTGACAGCTGGGCTCAGGAAATGATGGTGTTGGTACTACACTGCTCCTACAGAGCTGAGGATACAACTGCCACATAGTCTAGAAGCAGCCTGGAATAGACCAGGCTGTTTATTAAGCATAGGCATTTTGGCATGACAATATCCTGAAAATTATATTTCAGCTGCTTGGTGCTTTAAGCTTATCTGTTGCTATCTGGAAACAATGAGAACAGGAGTTTTAATTCACTTATTGAGTTCAATTTTTTATCTGCCCATCTATTAATACTGTTTGCAGATGACATTCAGGGTTAATAGTATAATAAAACAAGCAAGCAAACAAACAGGAACATACTCCAGATAAAAGAATCCTTCAGAAAACCTATATCCCTAATGCAAACCAAAAATAGGGCTATTGATGCAATTCTCCTTCTTCACCCAGATAGTTGGTCACATTAGCAGTAGATCTTGCCTTAGAAAATGGCCTCTAGAAAACTCAGATTTTACTCTAAAGCAATAAATGAATGTCTTCATACTGGAAGTTGAGTGCTTATTTAAACAGCTGCCTATTAAAATAATGACAGTGGCTTTCAGTCAAAATACAACATTTCCTAACAGCAGCCTATTATGAGGAAGACAGACTCAGCTGGAATGGAAGACTGAGGACTTCATGTACACCCATGCAAAGCATAAACTTTATACAGTTATAAAAATGGAATCTGTAAGTCCATACATTTCTATATGTTATACAGAAATTCTATGTAGTTTTCTACATATTTGAAGATTACAGAAAAAGTTGAAGCACAAATCTTATGAATACACATCTTCTCATTGCTGTTACAAACAACACACTGCAGCTACATAGATTTGTTTCACACCAGGTAAATACATGCACTAGGTTTGATAAAACAAAGTATGCACATAAATAACAAAAGCAGAATAGAAGAAGGCATATTTTTAATTATAAAAATTTAAAACAGATCTGAATTTCATTGTTAGAAAGAACTACAGTAGTAAGTTAATAATTTAGTAAGCTACAATTTCATGTAACTTCTGTATAATAATTTATTTGGAAAAATGGTACTTTCTGGTCTTCCCCAGGGTAATACTTTTAGAAGTTTCAAAAACAGCTTTGGCTGAAGAAGAATCTCTGCAAGTAACAGCTTTTAAACTTTCTAATGTTCTGTGCAATGCAGATTGCAATCTTGTAATACTGTTAACAGCACTGCCTTCTTACAGGGAGACTCCAGCAATGCATTTCAAAAGCACGAATCTTTTTTTTTTTTTGAAACAAAGTGCAAAATATTCTAAAACTTACCCAGTGGGCCAAAGTTTCTTCTTTCCTGCACAACAGCATGAAAAAAGCAAAGGCCAAAAAGCAGTTTTTGCCACATTTTTGGCTTTTGGCAGCCTTTAAAGAACACAGGGTCGGAGATGGGATCGTTCAGGTAGGAGCGAAGGAGGTTCACTCTAACACCTTTTGGAGGCTCATTGGTCATTTTGATGCCATTCTGGAGGATACTAACAGGAAACTTTTCTGATGGGTAACTGGTTAACCACAACCTAAACAGAAGTTTGAAACGCACATTATCATAAAATCATCTGATAGTAATAGTAGTAGTAATAATAATAATAAAAATAAAATCAATAATATAATCCTGCGCCTTGATCTGTAGAAGACGAAGTTTTGCTACTTGTTTAACTATAAAGATAACATCTAAATTTGTTCTAAAATGCAGACATAAAGTAGATTATATTGGACAGGTAGAAAAGATGAACTCTTAATTATGGATCTTTATTTTATCACTGCACAGAAATGATATGAATGTCATATTTAGGCATTCTTATAAAAGTAGCTTAATTTCTTTTTAGTAGGCGCTTCAGCAAACAGGAAATACTCACACTAAAAAGTGCAAAATACTAGAACTCCTACCTGAACTTCTCATTGGTATTCTCAGGCACTATAACTTCCTCACAGATTTTTTCCAAGGCAGGCATCCAGCTTGTTGCAAGATGGCAGTTTTGTAACACTATCCAGGTTCCATCAGTAACAGCCTTGTAAATCATTTTTTCTGCTATTGGGCCCTGGCCCTGGCCGAGTGAAACCGTTTGAATGTTTGAGCTTCCCATGCTGACATCATCAGCAAACTTTAGCAAACCTATGATGGCAAGTTTTATACATGCAAACAAAGACAAACTCTATTAGAAAGTAGAATATGTTATATTCATAATTTTTACAATGTAATTAAAAGGAGAAAAGTCGACAAATATTAACAAATATTAAAACTAAAAAATAAAATTAAAAAATAAATAAAACAACCTCAACAACACAGAAGTAGTATCATATGCTGTATCAGTCACTGTGTCTCTGAGGAATATACTAAAATTTAGGGGTATAAAGTATTAATAAAAAAAAGCCCAACCCCAAAACTAGCCAGGTTAAATGGCTGTCCTCTCCTTTGGCCCCAGGTGTTCAGTTCCAGTCTTCTCAACAGCCCTTGAGCTGCAAATTGGATCTTTAGATCTGGCTAAAAATAGACCTCCAGCTTTGCTATCAAAATCAGTCCTTTCTGGAAGTACATCCTTACAGTATGGCTCCATATCACAATTCTTTTGGCAGAAAACCAGATTTAAAAATAATCTGGGTGGTTACACTTTAAAGGACATTTAACAAATGTGTTTTTAAGTGTGGCCTATACACCATTTAATTAGTAACTGAGAGGGAGGAAACTTTCTGGAGGAGGGGTTGCAATAAAGACTGGGGCAAACCTCCAACACCCATGGAAAGAATTGTAATGCAAGTATAAATTATAAACTGGTCTGGATGCTACAATCTGTTGGATCCCCAAATTGCTGCTCAGAGACTGAGACATTTCATCACCACTACCTTCATTCCACCCTCTAATGATTTTACTATCATTGTTTACATATGGGCAGATGCCAATGTTTGATATTCCCTCATTGCTGTATTGTACTTTAGAGACACTTCAAAGATCAAATGAGGGGGGCCTACACTATTAACAGTTTAGTCAGACTCAGTGACATTTAACCAGATAAAAAAAACATTTTTTTAATACCAATCCCACCTGCCATAGGATCAGCACCCGGTGATAATATAAAAATCAAAGGGGCACAACAATTTGAATCACTGTAACTTCTTCCAAGATCAAAGGTAGGGGGTTCAATAAACGTTCTCCCCATGTTTTCCACGATGAAGATCTGCACTGCTGGGATGATTTTGTCGGGCCGCAGACACCTGAGGACGACCATGCGCTCCAAGCCCGCCAGCGCGCCCCAGGCCCCGGGGAAGGCTTCTTCCTGGGGCCTGACAGAGTCATAGATTGGCTTCCACTGGGCAGAATTGTCCCTCACGTGGTCCATCAGTCCCTGCAGGTTTGTCAGGCAAGATGCACGTACGAGCTCAGCCCACGACTTGTTAGACAGCCAGTCTGGGGCTGGATTGGGGTGCGGATTATCAAGAGCAACGCCTCCCGTCAGCAGGAAACGCCAAACTGCATCGTCAATCTGGCCTTTTCCCTTCATAATGCCCACTGTTAGAAGGAAGGAGAATAACAGCTTATCCTTTTCAAACAGGGAGCGACAGACGTTATTATAGATGCTTACTGTGAAATGGTCTGTTATACTTTTAATTCTCTCCTGTAGACGTCCACTCTTTCTGCTTTTAGCAATAGATTGAACATACAAGTTAATGAACCAAATCAATGAATACTGGTACATAGGTTCAATGTTTGCCAGATCAGAGATGCAGAAGAAGACAACAGCTGAATGAACAGCAACTGGCTTATACCCCATTCGAGTAGAATCTATTTCCTTCTCAGTTATAGAGGCAATTTGTTGCTTTTCAGAGATTTCTAGGGATAACTCTTTGGATGAAGACAAAATATTAATTGCTGTTTCATCCTCTAAGATATTTCCTTCTGAATGGGAAAGGACCTCCAGGATTTTATCTTCTATTTCCTTTAGTTGTTTCTTATTGGCTGCACCTTCTATAATGAGTTGGTTTTTCTTTTCTTCTAGCTCAGGCTTTTCCTTTGCAGCTACAATTCCAAGAAGCTGGTCCTGAAGACCCAAAGGTGTAATCATGAAATTGAGTAGACAAACTTTCACAGCCACTTCAGGATAATAATGAGGATTTCTTAAATGGGTTGTCATGTAAAACCTGAAGTCTCTTGAATATTCAATTATATTTTCCCCTAATTTCATGTATTCTACTCCTTGTTGTTTGAATGTTTGCTTTAATAAAATGGGTTCTAAGAAAGCATCTAATTCTTCACCAATATTTTCTAGCAAAACTGGTGTTCCAAGCTGAAGAGCAGTTTCTAATGTCCTTACATAATGTGTGTCAGATAATTTGATAACTGACAGTTTGTTAGTTTTCTCCATATTTTTTATCCACTTGTTAGCTTGCCTTTGAGGATCTATCATTAAAGCCCATCTTCTCGAGTTCGAAACAATTATACCATTGTCAATGGAAAAAGAATCAACTGGCAATCCAGCAATCTGCCAGGCACGGATTTTGACTGGATCCCCTAATGTATTACTTAAGCTAAAATCACTGGAGCATGGAATGTTCTTTTCAATGCACAGATCCTGCCACTGCTTCTGACATTTCAGGCGATAATCAACAGTAAAGGCTCCCAAATAAGCCACAGTTCCTGATGACAACAACACATCCCCTACCAGGTCTATGTACTGAATTCCTAATAACCGTGCAGCTTCTGTCCACCTCTCCTTCTCCCCACCCAGACCACTGATCAGCTGCTCAGCTCTCACAAGCTTTTGTGAACAACGTTCAATATTATTTTCTAAGTCTCTCTTCCGGTTATTCATTTTGTCAAACTCATCTTGCAAAGCTTGAAGGCGATCAACAACCTCCTTAAGTTCTGCTTGCTTCACTTGTAGCTTCTGCATCTGGATGTCCAGGATCCCCTCAGCCTCCTGCAAACGCTCACGTTTTGGGGCAACCACTTTCTGAACACGGTCGTACACCTCCATGGCTCGCACCCACTTGCAGAGCCCTTCACAGGCAGATGAGACGTTTTTCACCACCTCTGGCTGAAAATCTGGATGATTCATAAACTTCTCTCTAATTTTCTTCATTATAGGAGGAGGAATTTTATCCTTGTCATATGACTTTAATCTGTCGAGGAACTTAATGTCTGAAAGAAGTTTTTTAGCTGGCCCCCAGAAGTCTTCAATCATTTTACCTGTATTGAAAATAAGACTAAAATCAGGCTTAATACATGCGTGTTCAAACTGAAGAAAATACTTTGAAACATAGTATGAAGAATTAACATCAATGATACTGCAATGGAATTTTACTATGCAAAGACTATTAAATAGTTTGGGGAAATCATTACCTAAAGGAATTCAGACAGGACCTTCAGCGTCACTAACCAATGTCATATTTATTAACTGCATATTAATTCTAAATCAACCAAGCACATTAAGGAAACAAATTACTCTACAGTCTTTCTTAGCATCATCTATTAGATAAACCAGTAACTGTGGAAGTATTCCTTCTTAATCTAGATAAGACCATTTTGGATGAAAGGCATTTATATAATTCTTATTTTTAATTATGAAGGGTTGAACTGTATAGGCATAAGGTAGAAGAAAAGTGAAAGAAAAAGGTCTCTTTCCCACCTTGCAAATCCTGTGCAACCCCACAATAACAACATTAAACCACATATGAAAAGCCTATTACAGTAATTACCTATGGCATCTATAACTAGAATTCCCTCTCCCAGCATAACTGATAGTTTGGAAGCAGGGATTACAGGGGGAACACAGGCAGATGGTGCACAGCACACCTCCAGCACCCACAGTTCCTCAAGGCAGTGCAAATCTCAAGGCTGGGTCAAAGCAAGTTGAAGAGATGACTTTGTGCTGGTGACTGGGATCATATTTACAAAGCTTGTACAGCAGTGTCAGGCAAGGGCAGTGTGTCAGCATGGCAAGAGCAGCTCTTCACTGCTCAGTGTAGTTGTCACTCCAGCAAAGTGCACCTCCAGCACACCACAGCAGCACCACACACTCCCGGGGCAGGGAGAACAAAAGCTGGGTCATTACCGCTGCCACTGGGGTCGGGTTTCCTCTCGGCTTTAACTGCCCTCATGATGCAGATGCTCTCCATGACGAGCTTGACGGGACCCGGGGGATTCTGCATGGATTTCACAAGAGTGATGTCTGAAGGATTCAGAGTGTTCAGAGCTGCCTCTGCTGCAGCCAAAGCTGGCAGAGCCTCTGCAAGGTCTGCTTCACATTCGTCCTGTGGAGACATTGGGCAGAAAGCTGGAAACCTTCGTGCAGTGCCAGGTCTGCAGCCTCGCAGAACCTTCTCTCTTGTTCAGCACCCATTAAAAAGACTCTCCCCAACGTTGTGTTTCTTGGAGAGAAAACTACTTTCACCATTTGACAGCACAGTTCAAAGAGAAAAGGTTTGTAGAGAAAAGAGTAACTTCCATGAACTGAACTGATAGTTAAAAATGTCAGACAAGCTTTCAAGATCAAGGTCTCTGTGGTTTGGCAATGAGAATGAAAATAAAGGTTAGACACAGTTGTTCTTAGTTAAATCATACCGTGCTGATCAGGTGAAAAATGGATACTGTGTGGCTTAAATTCTTTATCATATACTCTGATCTCAGTAATTATCCATATTATATATCACTGACACTTCCAACTAGTTACAAAAAAAATACTGAGGAATCTTGAGGCTTCCTATAGGAAATTCTGTGTTACAGATGTCTGGCTATGGCATTACCTCTAAAGTTATGCCTACTAGGACTACATGCAGCATACACTGAATTACCTCAGCTAACTCTAAATTAATGCTCTTTAGGCCTGGAAACAGTATAAACTCGTTATTCCATCTGTTGAAAATGAGAATATATTAGCAGAGAAATAAGAGCTATACAGCTTTTGGAACGTGAACTAGAAAGGGAAGCTATGCAGGACTGTGAGATGCAGTCATACTCCAAACAGCCCAAATTTACCCCATTTATATTAGGAACGTGTCATTCATCATCTCCTGCAATTTTGTTACTTTAAGGGCTTGGCTCGCCCCATTAACACATCATCACATCAGCAGAGCTCCCATTTTCTTGGAACCCACCAGCTCCAGGCTCCAGCCCTTGTGCTCTACCTTAATAGCCTGGGCAACAGCAGCTGCATCGTTGGCCTCTTTCTCATCTGCTGACACTATTGCCTTTTTTGCATCTACTTCAACTGTTTCCTTTTCAATCTTGACCATCATTTTTTCTGTTTCTGCAGACGTTTTAATCAGTTCAGGCTGAAGGTCAGTCAGTTCTTTCTGCATGTCAGCAACCTGGTGAATACAACAGGAAATCAAAAAGAAGTCTGTGTAAACATTGCATGTGTGTCATGTCTTGATGTCTTAGGAAGAAAGATTGGAAGACCCTATACTAATACAATCTAAAAAAAGAAATTTGATCCAAAGTATTAACAGTTCTCTAGTTTATTTTTACTAGGAGTTGTTTCATTTAACTGATTAGATTTTTTAAAGGTATTTGTATCATCGTCTATGCAATACACTTGCTTTTTTAAGATTCATTAATGTCAATAATGACAAATATATTGATTAATTCTATTTTTTCCTCACAGTCACTTTCAGATGATGAAAGCCCAAATAATCCTTTATTGCCTAGGTGGAAAACCAAACCCAAAAGAAACCTGGAATGGAACACAGAATTAGAGACAGCAACAGCTGCAAACTGGATCTTTTTCATCCAGCAGGTATCTGTAAGCTCCTTGAGTTTGTATCTTGGGAAGATCAATCCCTGGATCACATGGGTTGAAAAAAGGATGATTTATCTAGAACCTGATCAATTTCCTACTGGGAATCTACTCAAGAATTAATGTTTAATATTGTCTTACAATGTTTTTCAATTTCTCCCCTATTCTGGAAAGGGTAATAGGTACTAGAATGCTGAGGCGTGGATTCTCCCTATAAGGTTTTGAGAAAATAGTGAAATTTATAAGGTTTATTCCTTTAACATTTAATGACTACCTTCATTTTAGTTTTGTTTTCTATTAAGAGCTATAATCCAAACATAGAGATTACAATTTCTTCAATTTACTGAGCAGTAATCTAACTTTTCCTGTGGGTTTTCTATAGAAAACTATCAATAGCATCATGAATATAGTGAAGAACAAATTAATAAATTTTATTTTTATAAGTTTCAACCATACAGACCACATACTGAAGTATGCATATGGCACGTATTCAGCACTTTCATCTGAAACTTACTTGTGAAGATGCAAATTCCAGCTTTTCAAGTCCCACAAGATAACGAGTCTTCATCATGTCAACTTCTTCCCTTTTTCTGTTCAGCAGAGTCTTGAAGGTGAGGATCAGCTCCACATAGGAAGTTGGTGTCACGTAGTTGTGTCTGCGCAGAGTAGCGTAGTAGCCAACAGAGAGATCTCTCACACTTTCTTGGAAGTATTTGCACAGTGACACAACCCTAGGGAAAAGTTTTACACATTACTTCAGAAATACAGCCTGTCTTTGTGTCAACTATCAAAAAATTACTCTAAGCTTATGAAGTCGTATTAGTGGTAGGGAAGGCAGAAATGTATTTTCCCCGTTATTAGAAATATTTTGGACTCCTTTTGAAGAGTGGCCTGATTTTCAGAAGCATCAGATACATATGTCTGGGTATCTTTGACTTGCACTGAAATCCCAGAGTTGGCTTAGCTTTGTCCATTTATAAGGCCAGTTTCCCAATCAAATGCACTGGGGGCAGGAGGGGCAGGGGAACAAACTTTTGCTTCATATGTTTCTTGAGAGATAAACTCATACTCTTTTCTAATGTCATCTTTGAGCTCAATATCCTCTAAAAACTTGTTAGCAACCATTTCCAAAGCATCTGTAGGCCAGGTTTGGAACCAATCAATGGTGCAGCAGTTTATCAGTGAAGGGAACATCCGTAATCGATTCCGAAATGCATCTCCAATAGGACTCATGGCTACAAAAATAAAAACATGATTGTTACCTGAGTTTCTTTGCAGTTAGGAAGCAGAAAAAAAAAACTTAAATAAAAGCATTCTAACAAACAACACGTTGTATACAGACCTAAGACAATATGCAAATTTTTCTTCACCCTTTCAATAAAGAAACTGTACATAGCAAGGGGTGTGGCTTCAATTCTCCTGTTCTCCAGCCTTGCTGCACCTTGCATTTTCTCAACAATTTCAGCTTTCTCATCTGCTGCAAAGATATTAGGCACATCCCCAGTATTTAAAAGCATGTTGATGTCTTCTACAAACGATTCATCCTTTATTTGATTATCGCAGAACAAAAAGGACACGTTGTTGTTGCCAACACCTGCTTTCAGCATGACTTGTTTAATATCATCTTTCCACTCACTGATGCCGTAGGACTTGGTGATTTCGATCTGGAAGAGCTCAAAGGAGTTCATGAAGGTGGCGAGCTTGGTGGCGCTCTGCCGGCCGCTGCCGCCGACGCCCACCAGCAGCAGGTGCCCGTTATCCTGCTTCAGCACCCTGCATATCCTGGAGATGTGCTCGATGGCAAACTGGAACATGACCAGGGACATCGGGGCCTTGCTGATGTTGTTGTACTCCTCGAGGTAGAATTCCATCACGCTCGTCAGCTGCTCTAAGTCTGTGATTTCGTCATAAATTTTGACAGTACTGCTGGGCTTTATGTAGTCTCCAAAGAACAGGGCGCGAATATTATCATCAGTGACTTTTCCAGTAGGTGAGAGATGACCCAGCACCTAGGAGAAAGACAAGAATCAACAGATAATTCTAACTATTAGAGAGTTATTTTCCTTAAAGTCATAATAATCCTTATCTACATAGTATTAATACTGCACATAGGTTTCCACATGTGCATACCTCACAGAGAGACACTGCTGTCAAATACAGAAGAAGTTTTCAAAAGGCTTTTCAGATAGGTACCCACTACACCCATAGGAGCATCCAAATAATCTTTTATCTTAAGTAAAAACACAGGTAAATGCTGTGCTGTGTGATAAAGGCATTTATTCCATTCCAGTTGATCCTCTGTACCAACACAGAATCCCTCAGAAGTTATGAAACATTCTGATATGAAGTATCTTGAATAAAAATATGTATAATGCTCAATGCTGAATAGAAGATGTCCATACTTTTTTAATTCATTGATCAAAATATTGCAAAATGTCTCCTGTACTGAGTTAATCTCAATGTTTAAGTATTTCTGAAAATGCATCAGTATCATCTTGGTGCCAGCACACTACCCAAAAATACCTTATTTATGTTCTGCTTGAAGCTATTTAATGTTGTCTCTTGTACCATCTGAAAGAAAACATTCTTGTCATCCTCATCAACCAAGCGATCATAGAAAACCCTGTAAACCTCATGAATCCAAAGTCTGATCAGTTTATCTCCATCCTGAAAACATAAATACAAAAAAAATGGATAAATATAGCTTAGGCAGGATTTGTTCAAAAAGAAAAGGTTAGAAATGTCCATCTGGACCCTCCTATACCTTGCACTAAACTCAGTGGGAATCTTTCAATCCCAAGCCATTCAGCACATGGCCCAGCATCTGCTAACTAAACTGGACTCCTCACCTAGTTACCATCTTGTCCTTCCTGCCAACACAAACTGGGACTCTCATGTCAAAGCTTTTTTCTCTACTGTATGAAATCTCTCCATCCTTCCAAGGTCTGCCTCATGGGCTGTAACCCAAGCCCTGCTCAAAACCCTCCCTGGCTAAGATTTCCCATGAATAGCTTGTAGCTATTTTGTTCTGTTTCTGCACCAAAAACATTCCTCCAACAGAAGTAAAACCTTTAATGCTCTTTTTATCTGACATTTTACTGGAAATGGATGAAAAAAGTAGAAGGGTGAGTATCCTATACATCTATCAGTATTCATTTGTAGTTTGTGACAAGAGGCAAACTCAGGGTGAAATTATTCAGTTCTGTTCATGACTAAGTTTGCCATTCGTAAAAAGAGATACTGAATCTTTTCTCACTTTGTTTCTTTTGTGTATTTCGTTTGCAAGTTCAGCTTGCAAAGAGGGGACTGCCTGCCTTGATGTACAGACTTTAACAGGAGGACCTTGGACCCTGGGCCCAACTGTATTACACATAAAGAATATTAACAAAATGACAGCCCTCTCCCTGAGAGACAGAAAATACATAACAAGGTATTCAGGGACTATTCTGAATTTAAACCCTGTAAATCTATTGAAATCATAGTTCATGTATTTTGATATTTACTGACTGATATTATAAAAATAATTTATTTTTTCCACTGCTCTCTTCTACATCAACATAATTAAACTACAACTTACTTGCAAATGAGTGTGTGGACAGAGCAGAACTCCTTTAATGACCCTGGAAAAATCCCGTAGATTAAAGACATAATGGGATTTTGAAGGAGTTGGGAGAAAATTATCAACTGCCAATTTATAAATCATCGATGTTGCTTGGACCATCATCTTACCCAGCCTTAAGAGGAAAAGAAATACGATTTTAACTTCTGCAGATAAATTACAGACAACAAAGGTGCTACAGGAAACAAATCCCATTACCTCAGAAATGAAGCATCAAAGCCTTTGCTGAAGTGCCAGTCAGTCACTGCAGTGAAAATCTTGGTTAAAATGTCATCGTTGAAAGAACAGATGGAGACAATGTTCAAGTGCCGTGTGAAGCGTCCTGTAACACACAGAAGGATGCAGAGAGATTTAAATGTTCAAATATTTTTACACCTTTCAGCCAGCGTCTTCTAGGACTGACTGTCACTAAAACACCATTTGGATCTGGCACCAGCTTCATGGTTTTGTTTCTGGCAAATTTTTGCCCTAGCAGTGATGCAAAAGAAATATAAACTGGTTTACATTTTCTATCAGCATTTCACTTAAAATTACTGTTTTGAATATGTAAAGTATGCATCTCTATTATAAGGCCACTATTACCCAATTCTGAATTTCAGCCCACATCAGCCTTCTTGATTATGATATGAAAGAATAAAACTTTACAAAGTCAAGGATCTTGTTACTGGCTTTCACCTAAAAAGAATCAGTCTATACACGAGTAAATTTTAGAAATTCAGCTATATCAAAATAGTTACTTTCATAAAGCCTTCTCAGAGCACACAGAGTTATATCTGTACCACAGTGTTTATAATAAGTAAAATCACATGAAGTGCCTTATAACAATGCAGCTGTATATAGCCTATAATATCACAGCTGCAGCTACATTAGGGCTTTTATTTATGTGATTTTTTTCGTTGGAAAATGTAACCTCCCTTATGATGCTGTGACAGGAATCATGGACTTGCAGGTAACATGCTAATAATTAAATGCAGGCACCCTACCTTAGCAGCAGGAGATACAATTTCAGAAGAGACTTGTCAGAGACATGGTAAAAAGATGTATTCCCTCCATTTTCAAAAAAATAGAAAATGGAAATAATCTCCATCGCTAATTTTAGAATAACTTTTGTCATTCACAGTTTAATCAACATTAAAAACATTCTAAGGTTGATTAAACCCCCCCTGGAAAGGCTACAGATTTGAACTTGAACATAACAGACCTGTACTTGGAATGACCCACTCAGTGAATGCACCTGCAGATCCACCAGTCACAGATAAATGTAGAATTTGCCATCCGCAAACCTGAGCCCACTTTGTAAGGTCAGGCAGCTGGATAACCACTTGCCAGAGCAGTGCATTTCCCACCTGTAATGTCATTCCTGCCTCCCCCGGGGGGGCCCATGGCTGAGACCAGCAGCACGTCGATGATGCTGATGGGGGACGCGTCCTTCCTGTCGTACCAGTGCCCGTGATCAACCCACTGCCTCAGAAGCTCAATTGCTGGCTGGGCTCCATACACCTCCTTTTCAGGCATGTTTAGGTCATCTGTGGAGAGCACAGACGCTGAATAAAAACCCTCAGTGTTTAGGAGTTTAGTTTTCTTCTAAGAAGGAAGAATAACTGAACTAGAGGTAGCTAAAGGCTGTGTGTTGTTATTCCTGCTCGCCATTGAACTAACCAAAATCAAATACAATTCTACCTCGCAGGGATAATTAGTGATGGCTTAACTTAGTGTGGTTGGTGATTTTGTTTTACTTCATGTCATGTCCCATTGCAACTCTAAGAACTGTTCTGAAGACAACCACCACTTAAACCTCTCATAAGGGCAGTGCAAATCCTTCGAGGATCCCTGTGGGCACCCTTCGAACTCGGGACATTCTAGGATTCCATGATTCTCTGGATGCCTGAAAAAAGCCAAAAAGCACTGAGGCAATCCAGACTAACTAGTCTCAGTGAACCACTTCCTTTGCCTAAGTCCAGAACGAAAATTATTTTTGAAAAATGAAAAATATGTCTTACCCACAAAAATTATGGCTTCTCTGCCTGCAGGAGGTCCAAATAATCCTTTTCTTCTTCTGTCCAGCTTGGACATAATAATATCCTGGGTTTGGTTAGCAGAGGTTCTTGCAGAGAAGTTGATGAAACTCGGGATGTATTTTTCCTTTGGAAGTTTTAGTAGGAAATTGTTTGTTATAGCTGTTTTTCCAGTGCCAGTAGGACCCACAAAAAGCAAAGGGACATTATGCTCCACATATGTTTTAAGAAAAAACATTTGTCTGGCAGTTTCCATTGTTGGAATGATCAGCTCAGATACCTGTTATGCAGGAAAGTAAAATAAAACATGAAAATCAAGCATCTAATACCTTAATCAACATGAACATTTGCAAGGAACTACAGGAACCCTGCAGCACAAATGCATTTTTTAAAAATTCTATTGTCTGAAAATCTAAGCTATAACAAAGTTCTAGTAGATACTGTGGCCCCACTTCTTGTTCAGGGCTTGTACAGTCAATAGCACAACCAGTATTATCTATATTATGGTTCACAGAAATTATATAAAGCCTGGATGGAGAACTACAGAGTTAAGTATGGCCTAGTTCTGTTCCCCTACTGTGCAAAGGGAAAGGAACACTGGTTTGGAAATGTTTTTCTCTTCCTCAATTTTTAATCATAAGTAGCAGCTGTGGATTTGATATCGAGAAAAGATTTTCAGCAGCAGAATGAAATGTAATCTTACATCTCTCATGTACTTCATAGACATGATAGTTAAAACTACAATGGAATAAAAAGTTGAACAAGCTTAAGTTATCTTGAAGTTTTCATCTGCAGATCTCTGCTGTGCTTCACTTCCATGCAGTTCACAGCTGCCATCAAAATCTGAGTGCTCCTATTTGGAAATTGAGGGGATCCAGGACTCTCAGTACAGTTTCCCATATCCCACAGTAGTAGTAAAGTCTCTTTGCTTCCTTTCTCTAACTAACTCATAGCATAATATCATGAGATCAACCACTGAAAACAGAAATTAAGGAATGGAAATTCAGGCTTTGGCTTTTCGCCACCATGGTTTCCCCAATATCAAATGCTGTTAGAGAACAAAGCAGAATCCAAATTTTAACCACCAGGCAGCCCCAGGGCTCCACATGCACCTGCAGTGCTGAACTTCCAGTGTTGGTGGTACGAGAACTGAGACAAAAGCGTGCCAAGGAGCTTACAGAATCTAATGAAATGTTGCAAAGCAATCATTAAACAGCCTAATATAGTTACTTATACCTCTAAATAATTTAGTCAAATAACTATTTTCTACAATAAAGATACCAGTGTGCACCTTAGCCCCTGTGGCGATAACTTGCTCTTCCTTTGTGATGTAGTCTGTCCACATGAGCCACTGCCCATGGCCACGCTTGAGGAAATAGAAGTCATAAACACTCCCTGTTAATTGAAAAACACAACATAGGAAAACCCACTGATTAAATTATAAAAATAAACTTCAGTAATTTTAGTGTAGGATGTCCAACACTCTGAGATAATGGAAGCTTTCTAGTGCACAAGATACACCCCCAGGCCCCCATCCCACCCCACCACTGCCATTATCATCACCCAATTATTTTAGGTCAGATTCAGCCACATTGTTTGAGTACAACAGAAGGCATATGCTACTCCTGGTTAAAGGAGCCAGGAAAGGGCACCCAACTGTGCAGCCCCAAGGCTTGGCAGATGGTGGCTCTGCTGCAGACTTAACATCTGCCAGGCACACTAAGTGCCAAGCTTTCTCACTGCTTTATAAAAGGCCAAGCAAGTACAGTTATGAAGAAGCACCTTTTTCTGGGAAGATATTGTTTTTGTTAAGTTTCACATTTTTAGGGCGTGGGTTTTCCTCATTCATTCCATTGAGCAAGCTGCGGTAAAACGAATCAAATTTTCTTCTGCTGTCTGCATCGATGATCCCTCCAATTGTCCACACCAAAGCAAAAAGGAAAAGGGCCTGCAGCCACGAGGTGATTTGCTGATTAGACAAGCTTTCACTGTCCTCTTCATCAGATTCCTTTATTTCATCTAAAACACATATTTTGAATTTTATGTAAATGCCAGTAATAACCATAAACCCCAATTCAAAATGCATTTTTGCAAAAGTATCCTGAGACAAAAGTAAAGCACTGTCTTCAGTGGAATGAAGCCAATCTACAAAAGGAGGATCTTGTCTGTGTAAAATACTGTTTACAAATAAAAATGAAATTAGAAGAAAAATACTTAGATACAGTCCTAACTGTTTTCTTCAGGTGGTAGCAAACAGCAAGCAAAACACAGAAAATACTCAAAAGATCACGTTCAGTTTTGTAATGACACCAGTTTCCAAATGTGAAAGCTCTGTATGCTGGTCAAAACTATCAATAATACTGATCATTGAGATCACTGAGTGTGTTGTATGAACTCAACAGTAAGGAATTCCTGTGGTATTTCTTTGCATCTTATAACCTGCATTTTGTCCTGGTACATGGCAGGGGACAAAAAGAAAAACTGAAATAAAAAGAAGGCGGTTTAGGGTACTTACCAAGGAGAGAAGAATAGAGTTTCATCAGGCTGTAACTCAGGTGAATAGAGGACGTTTTTACAATGAACTTGCAACGATGGTGAACGAAATCTAAACAGGGCTCAACTAGCCACATAAACAAGTCATTGACCTACCAGGAGAAAAGGAAATGGCTGTGTGACAATGCAGGACTTGCCACATTCCCCACTGTCCCTCACTCTGATGAACTAAGAAAACTATAAATAAAGAGCTCTTCTAGTCTTGGTACTTCTTTGGAATTTGATTCTAATTTCCTGCAAAACTCAAAGGGGCTCTTCTCAAATCACATAAATAAGTTTTCTACAGCTCCAATCTTAATATTATTTCAATTATTTTACTATATTTTAATGCCCAATAATAGGAAATTTAAGTTTTCATTAAAGCTGGTTCTCACCAACACCTTTTATTTGTATCTACTGAAGACATAGTACCATACACAGCACAAAGAGCTCTCATTCATGCAAGCAATGAGGTGAAAAAGGCTTTGAAGACTAAGCTGTTAACAGTAATAACAAAAACGATTTGATTCTGCATGCCTGCCTTCAAGTGGGCAAACTGTGAATATCACCTTATAGTTAATCTAAATTAGACCTGTGTAAAAAATGAAGTCCCTCACCAGTGCCCGGTGTTCGTCCTGCAGGTTTGGAGGCAGAGTATTCATGTAGGAATCCTTCAGTGGCTTCCAGCCTAACTGTTGTGGGTCCATGTAGATCATACCACACCTGGGAGAACAAACACCTGTGGCAGAGGAATACATGTGCAGGGTGGGACAGTTCAAGCTTCAATGCTCCCACATTACCTGCTGACAGTTGCTGGAGATGCCTCCTCCAAGTCTGCTGGCTCAAAGATTAAACTCATTTTTGAGTTCATCTGAATTATTTCACCACTCATTAAGCATAACTGGAAGAAGAGCATCACATAAACATGGCCTAGTCATGTCAGTGCTGATCGTGCAGTCAAAGCAATATCATAAAATCACTGAACATTCCACTCAGTGTCACTCCTCATTCATTCATTTGTATCCTTACAATATGTGATATTTTATGACCTTGTCTCAACTTTTCCATGTCTTACTGTAAGGCTTGCAGAGATACAGAGAACAATGCTCTATCTTTAAATAACTCTGCAAGAAAAAGCAGTTATGACCTGCAGCTTTTTTTAAATTCATTTATTCACATGGTAATTTAAGCAAGTTCAGTTTTCAGACACAGAACTGAGTTAATGCATTTCAGTTTCCTAAAAAGGTCAATAAAAAAGCCTCAGTGATAAACTTCCTTTCAGTAAAGGAGGAGCAAGACAAGGCTTCTAGAGAGAAGTAATGGGTTAATATTATCTAATAGCATCTAAACCCAGTCATACAATTGGGGAAATAAAGCAATGCTTTTAAGCACATCAGCCCTTCCTGAGTTTCACACCTCCTTTGACTAACATAGCAACAATATTACTACTACTAAAATCAAGGACATTTATTCAAGGACGAGGTTACGGGCAAAAAACTAGGCTACCTTTTTATTATCATCCAGCACAGTGTTCATGTTCTCTATCCAAACTGCATCCACTGGGCCATCAAAAATAATCCACTTGCGATCATCCGTGGTAGAAGATGCTTGTTCCCTGAAGGCCTTTGCCAGGATTCCATCTGACCACTCGTGACTCACGGGATCAAAACTGCCATACAACTGCCCCATCGTGATGGCTTTGGGATTAATAATTTTGTATTCAACAGCAAATTCATCCATGGCATTTGCTGTGTAAAAAGCCAAATACATGAGCCTAAGAATTTGAGAGGTTAGTTTTATTCAGTAGCTGAAGTACAGAACAAGATGATTCCTGAGGATCCTACTCTAGCTGCTCAAAGCAAGAAACCCCAGATATCTGGCATCTAGGTAGCAGTAAACAAGAAATTCCCTTACTTGCACAAGAGAAGCAAGAAGTCTGGTGTAAAAAAACACATGAAAAAAAGAAAAAGCAGAGCAGCATACATTTCATATATTTATGGGAGCTACTTACAATATCCTATCAGAGCTATTTTTTTCAAGAGTATTATGCACAAATACAATGCCTAAAAAAATTTATAAAAGCATATACACATTAGTATGGCTTACTGTTCCAGTAGATGTAGACAGAAATACTATCAGACAAATATACCAGACAAAAATAGTTAAATTAATAGAAACTTTGCAGTCAAGGAAGGACAGTATAGGACAATTAACAACCTGGGCATATCTTGGCAAAGGAAAAATAAGTCATAGAATTAACTTCATTTAATGAGAAGTTTGTGGCTGGACAGTGTTACCTGCACACAAATCAGCCAGGGCTCCAGCCAGCACTTTGTATGAACTGGTCTTCCCACTCATGGCATCTCCAACAATCATGAAACCGTGGCGCACCAGCATCATTTCGTACACCTGCCAGTGACAAGAGAGCCTCTCCTTAACAGGGCACAAAAGCAAGTGTTCTGTGTTGTGTGTATGAAAATAGAAGTCTCCCTCCTGCATTCAGAGGTGACAAAAATCTCTGCATTCTGCTGGCTGACCAAAGCCTTCACCTAAATCAGAGGGCAGTCGTGCTGTTATGGCAGTTCTCACCAATACAATTTAAGAAGTCATTTTCCCCAGGCATCCTCCCTTTCTCTTTGCTAAATGTCATCCCTCGACTGCAACAGCAGCACTGTAGAGGGTGTGAGGGCACTAACCACACACTGCAGATCACAGCCCTGAACTGAAATCAGTGGTCACCAATGAAGCTGACAAAAAGGGACTGAAGCTACAGCTCTGAGGATCTGGCACATGGCCGGTCCCACAGGGGCTGTCTTTGAACTGCAAGAGTGGGAACTTCTTCAGTCACCCCACAAGATCTTGTCAAAGCTCAAGTCAAAGCAAAAACACCATCAAACAGACCTGTAATAACCCCTAAGAATACTTTTTTAACCAGGTTAAGGCTGATATTTCATGTTTTAGCTCCTTCACAGATGGTCTGAATTACAGAATCACTATGAGCAAAGCAGGCTTTTATCCATGATTTTTACTCAGTAATAATACTCCATTTGTAATATCCCATTAATTGGTAAGGAAACTATTAGCTATTCATTCATGACATAGACAGTGAATGAAGACTGTTTCTGCTCTCATCCTTTTCATCCCCAGAAGTATGTGCAAACAAACCTGAATAATTTTTCCAATGAACCATGGCACTGGTTGAAGATTCAATTTTTCAATGTTTTCAGTTAGTGCCTTGCAAAATAGGTCATAGTCTGGTGTAGGAAGAACCACTCCAGGAAACAGGTCAGATATGATACCCTGTTAAGGAAAGACAGAATAGAACACCATTTAAAACAGGTTACAAAAAGAGAGAATTCCCAAGTAAAACAGTATTCATACAGATAACAGAAGCTTAAAACCAAATGTCCTCAGCTGGACAAAACTAACTACAGGCAAACTGTAGCCATGGAAGTATTCTGTATACATGAAACTGAAACCTGTGCCTGCAGTTTTCATGAACATACTGCTATTGCAAAAAGAAGCTTAACCCTTGCAAATTGAAGAACCTTTACAAAGCTGAAGGAATTTCAGTGATTAAATAGAAGGGTATGTACCCCAAAATTTTGGAGCAGTGACTGTGGCTGTGCTGGTACCCTAGCTTTTAGTCTTTAACATTGATTGCTTTGTAGCTTAACATAGGTTTTATTTTCTGTTAAAGCAGCATGCAAACAATAACGTCATCATTCTTCTTCTGAACTCAAATCTCTAATTGACCTTAACTTAATTATCCACAGCTCTTTTGGAGCACAAAGCCAGAATTCAAACTTCAGAGAATGATTTCCACGAATGAAACAGCACAAGATGATTTTTAACAAGATACCTTCTACATTTTCTAGAATAACTTTAAAGGCACCATTGAAAGTTTGCTTTTCAAAATAATCCTAACAGAACCAAAGACTTCCTCCAGTTCAGTGGACTGAAATAACACTACACTAATACAGCATCATCTAGATCAAACTGTTCTAAATTAAGATAATGACCTGTTTCTGCAGGTTCTTACAATGGATCTCATCATCATAAAACCTAAAACACACTGGCCTGATACCTTACCTGAAACAATGGCACATCCTGGGACAAGAATTTGGCCAAATTAACATCCAGCAAAGCCCGAAGTAACAACACACTTTCATTTTCAGTTGGGTACTTCAGCTTTAGGTTCCCTGCTGCTGTCAGGACGGATTTAACTGCACGCATTCCATAATCATAGTGGTGCTGAGATGACAACTGCTCTGAGCACAAACGGTAAGTGGCAACAATTTTCTGGGCAAGACTGTGGATAATAAAATGTAACATGTAGAGCGAAAATATCTCCCCATGCAAGGAAAATAATTTACCTACCTATATACACAAAGTAACTGTGTGATTCTAAGTGATTCTAAGACACAGCAGCTGACAAGATGGCCCAAAACACCCGGGAAGCCAGACTGTGGATTATGCCATGCTAGAGAATGTGTGCATCATTTAGGAATTCTGTCTGATATTTTGATACGTTTTCCAAAAGAGCCTGTGTAGAAGTGCACATCTGGAAATGTGAGGTGGTAAATGAGAATTGACAAGGAAGCAGGAGATTAAAAAGTACTTTCTGGAGAAACAAAACATGGACAGCCTTCCATGTATGCCTCAAACACACATATATGCCCTATAGAGGAATGAGGTATATCAGACTCAACTAAGGTAGAAAATTCAGCATGTCTTACCTCTTAGAGTCCAGAAATCCCATTGAATAAAGTGAAATTTCCCCAATCAAGGCATAATCTGGGACCATCATGGCAACTGTTCGGAACAGTGCCTATAAGGAAAAAAGTAAGATGCCAACTTTCTGACTATGGAATATCGTAATAAATTGTGCCTGTTTTGTAAGAATAGCATCTCTCCATAAATTCGTGAAAGCATAGAATTCATTAATTATCTGAAATCTATGAGAGTGCTTTAGAATTCTATTCTATTCTGATCTTATCAAGAGGTTGAAGAGGTCTGTGCTAAGCACTGCAGTAACAAATGCTTAGAAAGAGTCAATTCTAAAGAACTGTGAATAGAGGAAAAGGGAGGTGACATTCATCTCACTTTCATAACAGACAAACTAGCACATGGTGTGGTTACTGCCTTGTAAAAGATCATGCAAAGAATTGTGGCAATGCTAGAAAAAGAACCAAGACAGCATCAGTCTGTCCATAGTGCCTCAGCAACTGACAAAGTTATAAAAAATTTAAATTGGGATTGGGATCACCAAGCTATTGTAAACCCAGAGAATTTCCACTTAGGGAGAGCACAGTTCAAGGTGTAAACTGGTATCAATATGATTAGACTGAGACCTTTCATCTGTGCACTTTGTACAATCCTAACTGTTTACTAAAGCTTGGTGAAAATCACAGCAGGATGCACTTGAACAGGTTATGAGTTGTGCTGCTTTTGGCTGGGGTAGAGTTAATTTATTTCACAGTAGCTGGCCTGAGGCTGTGTTTTGGATTTGTGCTGGAAACAGTGTTGATAATTCAGGGGTGTTTTTGTTGTTGCTGAGCAGAGCTCGCACAGACTCAAGGCCTTTCCTCCTCCTCACCCCAGGAGGAGGGGGTGCCAGGAGGATGGGGGTGCACACGGAGCTGGGAGGGGACTCAGCCAGGACAGTGACCCAAGGGCCATTCCAGAGCACGTGGGGTCACGCTCAGCAGAAGCAGCAAGGGAGGGGATGTTCAGAGTGATGGCATTTTCCTTCCTTAAGCAACCACTACATGCCAGTTTATTATTCGATTGCTGACTTTTCTTACTACTGCTATAGACTAAAAGTTGCAAATTCATTTTCATTTCTACAAGAAAGCAGGGTTTCAGACTTACCTTCAGATTATCGGGCAGCTCTGCCCGTCCAGCATAGCCGGGATTCATGGTAATAAACACAGCACACGTGGGATTGAGAGAGATCTCTGTCCCTTCAAAGATGAATTTTTTGAGTTTGCGAATAATGGCCTGCTGGATGCTAAGTATTTGTTGGGCAACTACAGATAACACTTCAACCTAATACAGACAGAACAGATTGGAAAACATAAGACACTTGGAGATAATATAAAATGGTTTTGTTTACATATTTTGATGGCTGTATTTGCATTCCTCCGGGGAAAATCACCCTGAGCCTATATATTAGCTGCCTATTGAAGGGATCCTCTGAAAGTTAGTGCCACTATTCTCTACTCAACTAACAGAGACCGATCATCAGAGGCTTCTAAAAGCCTCCACAGGGAAATACCATGTGCCTGAATGTAGACATCTAAGTTAGTTGGACAGGAACTCCCTCTGGAGGCCTCTAAAAGCACTTTACCTTCAGATACATAAAGAGTTTTAGGCTCTCTAGAAAAACTGACTCACTCAATGCCCAAATACATAGGTAAATAATAGATAAGGCTGCCCAGTGCCAATCCTGAGTGTTTTAAAGTATCAAGGTAGCAGAATATTGAAAAAGGAATGCTAATGCCAAAATTCACTAGAAAACAAGTTACAACAGAAAAATGGAAAAATTAAGGAGTTAAAGATACTAACACATACAAAATAGAATTTCATTAATTTTCTACATTTACTAGTATGTATTTAAATTAAATTCCATCAAAGTAACAATAAAACTTACCCAAAGTCATCAGTGACCAAATCAAAACCAAAAAGACCAGAGTAAGATCAAGGGGGGAATTAGAGGTGCCTGTTTACACAGCTTGATAATCAGGTCACTCAGTTAGTGACACTCAGTTCTAGTCATTACAGGAATCCCTCCACTGGGATTTGTCTGTCTTGTGCTGATTATAGGCAAATGCAACTCCACAGCTGGAGCTTGATTTCTCAAGGAGAAGACAAGAACAGTTTTTTCCCAACAAATGAGTGTTATGAGTGTTAAATGTTACATACAAAAGAAAAAATTGTAAAGGAACATTTTTTTCTGCTAAATTGACCCAGAACACAACACTTTTATAACACAGCGCAGGTAAGCGTGTGCTTCTAGAGCAGGCAGCTGAGTGCCCATTTCTGTGTCACTAATTATCAAAACAAAGAGGCCTCACCAGAAGTAAAAGCAAAAAATTGGCAATAATGCTGTCATGTCTAAATCTAAAATTTCTCATGTCTTAAATTAAAGCCTTCTCCTTTTATTTGTCTGAGTTAAAACATTACCTCAATTCTATTGAACTCGTCAAAGCAGGCCCATGCCCCAGCTTGTGCCAGCCCCTTAAAGAACTTGCCCATTGCCTTGTAATCGAGGCCATCAGAGCAATTAAAGACAACACACTGCAACAAAAACACAGAGAACATTTCTCAGTATTAACACAAAGTCCACTATAAAATTCTTAGCATCTAAAATGGGAAGGGATTACTGTTGGTAATTTTGGATTAGAAAACCAGGATGCCATATAGACACAGTCCCAAATGTGTGCTTCTTACCAAATGTTCCTGTGAATAAAGAACAGAATCACGGGATCATTAGGCTGGAAAATACCTTAACATGTTTGAGTCCAACTGCAAAGGAATAGCTATAAAACAGGCAGCACTTGCTTAAGAATGGCATTTTAAGAAATATCTACTACATATCCAAACATAAACAGTGTAAAGTAAAAAAAAAGGAGTTTTGGTACCTGCTTAGCTATTGCTTTTGCTAGATCTTTTGTTGTTTCTGTTTTGCCAGTTCCAGCAGGCCCTTCTGGAGCACCACCAAGATTTAATTTCAAGGCACCCATTAATGTCCTACATTATCAAGAACACAGGCATTAGAAACAGCAATCTTTAACGTTTCTGAATGGATTGATAAGTATTTTCCTACACAGGCTCCCCTGGAAACTATTTCCTTGTTTCTCTACCGACTTTGCAGCTTGCCCTAAAAACCCAGTATTGTCTCATAAGTGATTCCTAATTGTGGAAGCTCACATTCAGCCACTTGGCCTAAAAGGAATGTCAAGGCTTTTATTACATGTATCCACCTTGTATATCCTCAATTACAAAAGCAAATGAACAGTGCCATGAGCAAAATGGTAGAGTCTGCAGAAGCACACATTTCCCTCAAGTGGCACTTGAACTGGCAAGAGCTTGAAGCTGGCTTTATAAATTCATCCAGTCTTTAGAAATGGATGAGAAAGCATAAAAGTTGTTACAAAAACCTGGGAATCACATTGCTTTTCAAGTGAACATCTTACTAAAATGAGATCCCTGTTAACACTGGAGTGATCTGATTATTTTACAAAACGCTCATTCAAAGGCTTTGACTCATGTCTTGAGGGCTCACCAGAAGTGAAATACCACATGCCTTTGAATATTTCAACCTTGAGGACTGAAGCATTTCCATTACAACCTCTTGCAAGCCAGCGGAGGAACAGGAAGCTAACTGCATCCAAACATCTGTGAAGGGCTCTATAATTGCCTCATTTATCTTACAGGCAGGCATACCCAAACTGTGTGTCTTATTTCAGATAAATTAATTGACAAGTGCTACTGTAGAATTTGCAGTTCCAATAGCATGGGCTGCCACCTCTTTTCAGAAGCACCTTCTTGGATACAATAGAGTCTATTACTCTACTGGTGTAGAGGCCTATACATTGTAAATATTTTACCATATTTGGGCAAAGATATATAAGATTTGCCTCCAAAATCTACAGGAAATGCTAGCTGCTGAGGTTCCTGCTATTATTAACTAGAACAAATGAAAGTAAACACAGATCAATCCAAAAAATGAAAACATTATTCACAGACGACATGGCTTTACCTGTAACATCGATCTGTCAGTGGGGTTATAACCAGACGTTGAGAATTGCCCAGATACTCATAACCATATTTCATTTCTGTTGTGATCATTCGCACCATCACATCATTCTCTTCCCAGTAGTATCTCAGCTGAGAAATCCACTGGAAGTCGTTCAGATCTATGACTTTGTCTTCAACCAATTTTGAGACCACGTCACGAGCTGCAGAGTAAGACACAGATTGAAAAGTCTAAACACTTCTACTGTGTTAGTTTACTTCAAACAACTTATAAGTAAAGTAACATTTACTTAGAGCTATGTAACTGTAATTCAACATTTAGAGGCTAGCTTTCCTCTTGGAGAGGAATTTGCACTTGTTTTGAATAGGGAACCAGCTTAATTTTAACGAGATTCCAGTGTCTGTTCTAAGTAGATGGGAGGTCCTTGTGCAGTACTGAGCCATCCCCATTTGCCCAAAGAGCTGAGCAATAACTCTGTAAAGGCTGATTCAGAGAAAGCATTTTTGGTGCCTCTCTCCAGGAGCCCCCCAGGCAGTGCCAGCAGCAGTGCCAGGGCAGCAGGGGCAGCAGCAGCTGCAGGTTACCGTGCACGTCGATGACAATGAGAGCTCCCAGGGTCAGCCGGGCTCCACTGCACAGCTTTCCTCTCACCAGCTCAACTATGTCCCTGATCTGCAGATTGCTCTTCTCCAAGAAATCCTGCCACAGGAACAAACACAGGCATTAATGTGATGCTGTAGCCAGCAGTGCCTAAGATCCTATGGGTGCAATCATTGGAGACAGCCCCTCCAACAAAACATGTTAATGGAAGTCTGGGAACTACAAAACATTTAAAATTCTCTTTTGTGTGCTGGCATTTTGTTTTACTAGGAACACTTCAAAAATATTTATGGCCTGAAAGTAGTATAAGCAGAAGGCTTATCTTTCTTCCTAAAGGAAATGACAAAACTCTATGATGGGAGAGGAGCAGGTACTCTTTGTTTTGGTTCCCCCATACAAGAAAGGAATGGGCATATGGGACCAAGTCCATTAGCAACATGGTTTATTTGGCTCTACTTTAAACAGAGGTTGGACTACACGATGTCCAGAGGTCCCTTATATTCTGTGATTCACTGTTCTGTGATTCTTTCTCATTTTTCTTCAGCTGTGGATTTTTCAGGATACTGTCTCTGAAGGTAACCAACATGTTTAGTTCTGTCTGGATATATGGAATAAGATTTCAAATGGTGTTAAACAATATAGGCAAGTTAAATCTAAGAAATTCAGTAAGGGTACAGAAAGAAAAAGCTAATATTCAAAGGTAGTATTTGGTGTAAAGTTTATCAATACTTTTCCATTTCAACATTTAAAAAGCAAACAAAACACTCTGTTAACAGAATTAATCTCCAAATAAATCCTCACCCACCCAGCTTAAATAGGATCACAGAAAAGCCCAGTGAATTAAACAGAAATTATTTCCACTACTTGAGCATGTGTTTGAGTAAAGCCCCAGTGAAGTGATAGTTAAAACTGCTGTAGTGACAGAGGCACTATGAACACATAAGAAAAGTCTCTTGTATGAAATAAATTTGGCTGCTGCTGGGTCATGGGCTGGACTCGATGGGCTCAGAGGTCTTTTCCAGCCTCATTCATTCTGTGATTCACTGAAATAACTGCACCATTCTGTAAAGAGAGATTTCTGCCTGCCTGTTTCTTTGAGGCTTCCCATGTAAAGACGAATTAGAAATTAAAATACATAGTGTTCAACCATGGTCTGTCACTTTTTGTTTGCTACTTTAGTTTACACCAGTATCACTTGTAAATGAAGCAATACAATTTCCTGCAGTAGGATTTCTCCTGGTACACACCAAAGTAAATGGGAACAAACCTCTGCTAAGACCCAATACAAAAGGAAAAACAAAATAAAGCACACTGCATGAGTAAATTGCAATGTGTTGTTGGTTGAGGATCTCCTTTGCTAGAAGGAGCTTTTTATTAATTAATCAGAGTTCAGTGCTTAGAAATAGAAAGTAAGAAAATCTTACTTGCAAAGCTCTTGTCCTTATAGCCTCAGACACTTCTTCTGTCCAGTAAATGGATGAAACACAAATAACTGCCTGTCCAGGCCACTGAAGTACCCACTCTTTTCGAGGAACCTTAAACCAAAAGATCATTCCAGACACAAGAAGTCATAAAACCACATTAGATTATGGCACGGATAACAATTACTTTCCCCAAATGTCTTTTGTCTCATGCTGCAAATAAATGAGAATCAGCATGTAAAGCTTTAATTCTTTTTCTTAATGCAACTTCAGAGTTGAAACTTCAGACTGGTACTACTGAACAAGAAGAGCTGGATTCCACTTAGCTTCAAACATGTTTCTCTGGTTAAGAATTGGAGCAACCTATTAATGTACATTTGCTTGTAAAATCTAACTTATACCATAGTTCAGGAATAATTACCTGGCTATATCCTTCTATGCCATCTTCAAGAACTTGTCTTACACTGGCCAACATCATTTCTTCTACTTGCAGAAGCCATTTTTCTACCATGCCCTTCAAGAAAGAAAAGAAGTTTGGAGTCAATACACATTTCCTGATTATATTCTTCTTCAGTGACAAATTATTTGAAATGTCTTAGGCTTAAATATGGTTTCTTTGGATCTGGGTGTTGTATATAAAAGGAATAAAGGTTGACATTTCCCAAATTCTGACAGGTAATAACTGTAGTTTACACTGCCTGAAGGCACCTATATTAAGCTAACTCTAAAGACAACTCAGCTAAAGGAACAGCTGGATATGTTTCATATAAGCATAAACAAAACCACAGATTGCATGGCCAGCTAAGTCTGCTTATTTTAACCCAGGGCATGCTTTATTCCTGCAGGATTAAGGGAAAAGCGTGTCTGTAACTCACAACATGCCCCACCTTTCAGAGGAATTTACTGCAAAATCAGTGTGTCTTACTCCTTTTTGTAGGAAATCCTTTTTATTCTAGAATATCTGTCTGCACTCTCATTTCCTAAACTCCTTTCATGATGTAATTCTAAATGGTTTAAACCTAATTCCATCAAAAACATGCACTTTATGCAACGCATTATGTATTTATCTAATTTCATATAGTAAAAAAATTTTAATTACATTTGCTTTCACTGGATAGATTTTATCTATGAAAGGAACAATTTCTTTCTCAGAACTGATCATGCCTATGATCTCCAGATCTTCTGTGAACTCCAGTTTAGCAATTCCTTCAAAACACTTCTTTAAATGTGGTTGCACTCGAAGTGGATCCTTTGTTTCAGACAGTATTTCAAGCAGCTCATCGTTAGACAGGAAAAAGAATCTGCCAGAAAAATATAATTACTTTCCAATCATGAAAATTGCCATTAATAATCGATTCATGCAACTGGTTTTATTGTTGCTTAAGACACTAGTGTATCAGAGAGGAAATTATCATCTCAAATCCCTTTCCTTGAGAAATTTTTAACATTACAAAACTCGTCACATCTGTTTTTTCAGAATTTCAATGTGACCATCTTTTGATGCAAAGGGAGAATAAGGGTTCTCAAACTCAGGCAGGAAAGATGAGATGGCTCCAGCCAGCCATGAAGTACCCTGAGCAAACCCTGAATCCTGCTCCTCGTGATCATGTACAACTCCCACGGATCACACACCTCTAAGGAGGGCAGGGCAGGGACAGAACTGCACCTCAGCCACGGGAAGGTAGCAAGCTCCTTCAAAAATACCCTGTGACTAATATTGCCTTTCTAATCAAAGTTTACATTGTGATAGACAGATTGTGCCTCCCCATCCCTGCCTGTGCCTGGCATTGTGCAACTGAGGAAAATGAGTTTTGTCTGGAGATGAGAACAGATTTTCATTATTTGCTGTATGTGACTGTGTCCCACATGTGTTTATAAAATGAGACTTTTCAATTCAGTAGAAATGGTTTGAAAGAGCTTATGGCTTCTTGTTTCTAACTCAGGCCTTTTAAATTAATTTACCTTGGGAAAAATAATCTTTTCGACTCCAAGTAAGTATTCAGCCCCTTTTGAATGTCCTCTAAGAGAATATTTGCTTCCTGAAGTCTGTCTAACATCTTGGGTTGTTCAGTTGCGACAAGTACCTTTGTGTCTTTCACCTTTGTAAAAACAAACACATAGCAGAAACGGCTAAAAATTGCAATAAGTTTTACATTAAAATTGTTAGCATCAATCACACATATTGCAGGAGGCTAAAAAGCTGTATTTCTTCTCTGTAGTGTGCTTTCATGTTATTAAATATGTTTGCATTACCAACTTGAACTTTATAGGCATTAATGAAGGAAATATCAGGAAATAAGATCTTTGGCACTTGTTTCTCTGTCTTGAGCTTGCAACATTGTTTTCCACTCACAAGTAAGTTCTATCAGAGACACAGGATATGACAATTATTCTCTGTTCTCCCTATCTAGGTTGCATTTTTTCTTTCTGATAACACTCCTCTTCAGAGGATTCTATTTCAGTACAGGCTTCATCATTCACAGGGTCTGAGCTGTTGGACAGGTCTCAACTTCTATTTAGTTACACTGATTATTTCAACACCTTTATCACACAACCACACACTCCCAGCATCTGACAAGCATCTCAGCTCACACCACCACTGTCTGGCCTCTTACTCAACTTCTTATTTACAGGGAATTGAACAGGTTACCAAATTGCACTTCCTATCCCCATTATCTCAACCTGACACACGACCATGACAGTCCATATTTGCTAAAGTCTTGAATAACCATGCCATCATTAGAGAACAATCACATGAAAAAAACAATCCACTTAGTTGCTCCAAAGTGTGTACACCTTGTAAGGCTAATGCAAACTCTCATTGTATCCAGACAAGGCTTTGTACAGGTTGTCAGCAAAGTCATAAGCAGATCCTGAAAGCACAAATCATTCATCCTTCTACTTAATTCTGACCATTTAGCCATAAAAAAAGCTAGAAAATTTAGAATTCATGTTCCTCGACCCTTCAGTACCCAGCCTTTACAGAAATCTCAATGCAATAATGATGTAATCTACCACTTTTACTGCAAGACTACAATTTGTTGGACTTTAATGAAGGTTTTTCCACTCCAACTAGAGAACAGTATGTGAGTGACATTGATAATCGTGTTACCAGATGTGCATAAAAATACACAATTTATGAAATGTTAGCACTTACCACTTCTGTCATAATGTTTTTCCAGTATGAATCCACAATCTTAAACTTTCTGCCCTCTTCAGGCATTTGTGCTATAATGTCTTCTGAACTAAAAATTGGTTCCAAATACAACCATGTTGCCTGACATTTTAAGCAGCTATCTATAATATCTTGCATTAAACACAACTTATCTTTCCAAGCCTGCAATGAAAACATTTAATAGTTAAGCAAAATTACAAGAATAAATCAAGAAATATGAATATGTGTTGCTAGTTACCAACTCTATAATCTCTTCTGTCAAAATACCTTGAAGCACTTAGGGAAAGCATATTATGAGACATGCAAGCTCAATCAGACTGGCTTTTCCTTACCACACATTCAGCTTCTATTGGTTTGATGAAGGGAGAGCCACATATTGTCTGAGTCTTAACAATGTGATCATCCAGCAAAAGCTGGATGTCATCCACAGCCGACAGGATGTTGGTGTCCTGTAAATACATCACATTTTGGTAAGCCAAATGTCAGTCACTTTATTTCACCACTCTTTCAGCTCCCTGTTTCCCCCTTCTCTGTGATGGTTGAAGCAGCAAGGAATTGAGAAAGGCTGCAAATGTGTGAAGGTATCAAATGGTATCCCCTTTGTACACCTCTGTTTCAAAGGTCCAGAGACAGATTGTTTTGTGAATAAGAACCTGTTGCCTTCTGACTCAATCTTTTGCACTGTGATTCTTGTTTCTTCTGGGCAAGTTAAGATATCACTGTCCAGCTTTCCACACAACACTGGAGAAGTCCTCAGGCTTACAGATTTGTTAGGACAAGTACATGAGATCACAAGCTGTCCAGATACTGAAGTCCAAATAAAAAGATATATAATAACAGAGACATCTGCCTAGCTCTGGGCTAAGATACAACTTTCCATCGTGCCACAATGAATCAGCAGCAACGTCCCTCTAATATTTCCCAGATTGTATTCAGAATGAAAGTCATTATTTTCAGATATATATTGATTTGGTGTTTACTTACAGTATCCCTGTACTTCACCAAACCGAACTGCACATTGACCCACTCCGATTTCATTTTCTCTATTGATTTCTCTAAGGAATACTCCTTACTTGCAGCTGCTCCAACAGGTTCTATTCTAAATTGAAATGAAACATATCTTTGAAATGTTTGTGTAACATAGCTGAAGAGCAAAAAAAATAGCAGTTGTAGGTAGAGTTGAGTATCAGGCTACCTTTCATAATAATTTGTTAATAATATCACACCCTTTCTTCAAGGAATATTTTTCCACTTTCAGCCTCACCAAGTTAGAGATATTGATATTAATTGGAAGACAAATGCAGACAAAATTCTGAATGAGCAAATTAAGTGGTTTAGGAATACAACTGGATTTTTATGCTACAAGAACAACTGACAGTTGACAGCTTGATAAAATACAGCTGATTTTACAGCATGTTCTAATAGCACACAAAACCCCAAAAGAACTAATATTTGGTATCTGACCTATGAAATTCAATGTCTAAAAAATGAGAGTAGATTAAGCTTCTTACTGTTCAATAAATTTTGAGAGTCCACAGTCCAATATGTTTTTAAGGTTAGTATTTGCATCTGGTTTGATCTCGCATCCTACAATTTGACTAATCTGAAAATAAAGTAAGAAATAAATCTATTATCAAGATACATTTTTGTGAAATACTTTCAAACAGCAAGCAACAAATTCTAACAAAGTATCAGTGCAACACCCAAATTTGCTTTTCTGCCATAAATTATCAATTTAAAGAAGCTTCTGCCACTGGTGTTACAAATTTCAGAGCTGGATCCATCACATCACAGGATAAAGGATATTGGACTGTCAGTTTTTGTGGCAGAATATTTCCACAGTTAAAGCAGAGTTTGAAGTACCTGCTCCCAGTGTCTCTCCTTCATTCCACGATTGCAGGCAATTGACAGGACAGGGAGATGCTGTTTAAATTTATCAAGCTTGTATTTCATGGATTCTGCCATGCGCCTGGGCACTGGCACATCTGGGAAGCTCTTACTGAGCTTGTACATGGTCCTCCACATATTTCCAACCTCTTCACTGATTTCCTCAGCATTCAGTTGCTGAAGAGGTCCTGAATACAATGGCATAAAAAAGCACAGCAAGACATCAGCACAAAGGAGATTCCCAGGGTGGTTTAATTACAGTTACTTTTAATCATTGTCCTCTAATCGAAAATCAACTGTGTAACAAAAAATTATCTTAATGCAAAATCCAAGTCAATAACTCTATTTCACACTGCTTAACAGCATTTTTTTCTTAAAACTTATTTTCTCACGACTGATCAATCCTTTTTGCTTCTACTTAACTAACTGTAAATAACATGTTTCATCAAAAGAACATCAAAGCCTCACCATGCATCCACTCCTCAGATTTGGTATGGAAACTATATGCTGTTAACCAAAGCTGCTCAAAGGGTTCTTTGGTTGCAATTATAGATTGCAATAGAGGAAATTGACTCTTCTCCCGCTCAAGCAAATCTTCTTCAAAATTAATACCCTTTAAGGGGATAAAAAAAGTACATTATTTCCATCAAAAATTCCTATTGTTGTTTAAACTTTTAAACAGATAATATTGAACACAATTATTTTACATGTCTTAAAGCCAGACAGATCTGTAGATATAGGCCTATGGATTTTAGGTACATAAAGCAATGGTGTTCTTGAAAATTCCCCAGGTTATTTCATGGAATCATAGAGGTCTTTTCCAACCTAAATGATTCTAAGATGATCGAGTCCAACGGTTAACCCAGCATTTGTGGGTATCTTTTACTCCTCAAATAATTTTAAAAATCCAAATCCATTTTAGAATAACATAATGTACCATAGCATTCAGTAAAAACAAGGCTCACAAGTTTCCAGCCCACTGTGAAATCTGAATGTAAGCTCCTCAGTTAGAGAGGCTTGTTGGAATTTTTTTAAACTTGTGATTAGATTTTTTTCTTTTACAGAATTATCTGGGAGCTCCCACCAAAAAAGGTGTTAATTGCTGTGCTTATTCACAGTAAGACATTGTCTTTGTCCAAAAGATTTTACATTAAAAAACAATGCACAAAGATTTAGATTTAAAAAACAGTATTGTCTTCTTCATTTTACAGGTAGGGAGGTGAAGCATCAAGAAATGCTGTTGGAAATGCAGACACTGAATTCAGATTGAGTCCTGAGTTTGTGCTTTTATAATGCCAACAGGCCTTTCATAACACTTGTAATCATTCAATGTGAGCTGCAGGCAGAAAAAATATTAAAGATCCATATTCCAAGATAATATCTAAATTCATTGATTCACTGAGCTAATTGTCATGTCATTTAAATTGTGTGGATACACCTCTCATTGTAATCATGTATTAAGAAACTTAGGCTTAATTACTTGTTCTGATCTACCTATAACAGCATATCAGTGCTGTTAATTCACACTAATTAAATATACCAGATGCCTATAAATCCAATTAATACTATTGATGTGTGGGACTACCAATTTATCTAAATTCTAAACTCATTTAATTGGTTCCATTTTTTTCTTTTGAGTGGGACTTAATTAAAGTCTTGACCCCTAAGGCTCCATATATGGAAAAATCTCATTGTCTCACTGTGATTTAGAAGATTGATTAAGCCTCACAATGCCTGTGAGACCTCTCAAAGACAACCCTTCTCATTACCCAGCAGAGTCACAGCTAAGACAAACTGTTCAACTTAGAATGATGCAGTAAACTGGATGGAGAGCCCTGAATAGAATCTAGATATCTTGGTCTTCAGTTTGTTTCCTAGCGTTTGAAATTCCTGTTGTGTTAAAATGTATATTTAATGCCTATCAGCATTAAATGGAAATGATACAAACAGTTGAAAAACATTTGGGTTTAATTACAAAACAAGCAGAGGGACTGAAGACAGCTCCAGTGCACAAACCACGATTCAGGGAAAATGCCAGCTCCCTAACATTCTGCCAACTCTGCCACAAGAACTGTTTTCTGTAGATAGCATCTTGCTGCTACTGACTGCTTGGAAACACTGAAATTCAGTATTTCAATTTTTTAAACTCTCTAAACATTTTTCCCAAAAACTTTGCTCTTCAACTCAGTAGTTGGGACAAATCAGCATCCAGGGACAAGAAGATATTTGCCACATCTTTGTGAATGTGGAAATTTTAAAGCCATCTTAACAATATACAGTCAGAAATCTGAAAAAAAACCTCAGAGGCAGGAACCAAACTTTTGGTCACCAGCACATTGTAACCCACTCAACACTTGATTAATAAATACTAACCTCAAATTCTGCTAGTGCCTTATCTATATTCTTATTTAACTCTTCAAACTTCTCAGCATTCTTCCTCAATTCATCCACAGTCACGATATCCCCACGCCTTTTGAAGCTTTCTAGTTCTTTATTATAAAGTTCAAGAGTTTTCTTAAACTGAGAACACCTGGGGTGTAAAGATAGCTAAGGTAATATGATGTTGTTTCGTTCCTTTTCAGGTTTCAATTATTTTATTAATTACAACAGGCAGTGTCCCATGAAATCTGATCTCAATACTAGTGTAAACACAGTTG
Organism: Daphoenositta chrysoptera; assembly: GCA_013397915.1. NCBI lineage: Eukaryota > Metazoa > Chordata > Aves > Passeriformes > Daphoenositta > Daphoenositta chrysoptera. Next base: position 12,784 of record VZRO01007701.1, on the reverse strand, counting down.
CCAGTGAAAGTTCACTACTCAGTTATATCAACACTAAGCAGTTCACAGGATTAGAATTCAAGGCTCATTTCAAACCTCACAAGTCATTTACTTTACTTAACCTATATTTGCAACCTTTACTACCTGGAGAAAATAAAGGAAGAGTGAAAACAATGTAACAGAACGATGTGTAATGCTGTACTAACCAATATAACAACATAAAATTATGAATATCCTGGAACAATCCTCCATTCCTCCTTTCAGACCTATTTAATTATAAGGATACTCTAATCCACCCTCATCAACAATATTTTTCAGAAATCTCCATAATACTGTAAACTAGGTTTATTCATTACTTTCTCAGCTTTCTTCTAAGTTTTCCTTCTTTGACATTATCTCCCTTTTACTGATAGTGAGATTTTCCTTTTTTTAAAAAATATCCAGTGAAAAAAAATTACTTAACACCGTACCTTTCAATCAATGCCCTCTCAACCTGAATCCTCCTTTCAGTCAATATATTTTTACTGCTTTCAAATACCTTCGTAATCTCATCAGGCCAATGGAAAACTGTGCTATTCAGGTTTATGTCATCATCTAAAATAAAAAATATATAGCCATCTTTAGGAAAATACCTTTTAACCAACGATTTAATAGAATGGTCATTATATAACAGAATGGCTACTAATAAGCAAAACAGTTAAACTATGTTTAGGTGTAAGCAAAGAAGCTGGTGGCTGAATTATCTTCACTGCAAAGAAATTCTTCCCTAAAACAAGTCTGATTGATAGCAAAACTGTAAAATCAAGTTAAGACTGTGAACTTCTCTAAATAAGATGTTAGTTAGGCAAGAGACAGTTAGTAAGAACAGCTATTCCAGAGTATCAGTTCCATTCAACTACACACAGAGACACACCACTCCTAACTAAATGTATATTATACCTACAGATGATGGATAAATGTTTAAACCATTTCTAGTCCTCAATCTGTAAATGCTGAATTATTCACAAAAGCTAGAGCATCACAACTACAAGATGACACTAAAATAGGTTTGCATTCATATAACTGCCCTTCTTTTTAGGTGCAGCAAATAACAGACTGCATCTGTGAATTACATTTTTGCTTTGAATAAAAATGCAAACTAAAAGTAACTTCTACAGATGTCTCTTCAGTCTTAAAGAACAGCCTTTATACTAACTAAGAACAGCAAACCATGACAGCAAAACAGCAAAAGGCCTGCTCTGATCTAATCCTCAGATGCAGAGATGCAAGTTCTCATACTTTTCCACATGCTGTCATAGAGCCTTTGGCACGTGGCTTTTTGGGTGGCTTTTCTCTGGAGAATTTTTATTTATTAACATAGAGATGTATCATCATTTGGCCAGATTACATGACATTGACCTGATAATACTTAAAACACATTAAAAAGCCCTGTCTGTGCTGTGTGCCATTTCTCTACCATTCCTTGCTGCACTGGTACATTTTGGCCTCTATTGAATTTGTTTTATTTCCCTTCTGTCTCTCTTGGAACTTTTCATTAGCACCCTAGAAAATGCAACATTTAGGTATGCAGAGCCTATTATCTATATATAAATATTATCATCTGGAAATTTTATATTCTGTAGTTAGACATACGAGAGAGATCAGCATAGTCCATGAGGATTTGCAGTCTGTGTCCTGCTTTGATGAGCTCCTTACTCAGTTTAACAACAGTAACTTCACTGGATTTCTTTAAGAATGCCTCATATTCCACTAGCTGTTCAGTGTTCTGAGGCACCTCACTCATTCTCTTTGCAATGAAGTTATACTCATCACAAATTCTACAACAAAAAGAGAATAGACATATCACTGGGATTGTAAGTGAAGAGAGATGCAAGATCTAGTAAATTTATTTTGTCTTTGAAACAAAAATATTACATTTCTTCATAAACTGCATTCTTTTTTTTCTTTTCTGTGAGTTCTAGCCAAAGCTCCCTGTTCAGCCAGGCTGGCCTTCTTGCACTTGTCTGGGCAGCACTAGAAAACCCAGCAGATGAATCAAGGTATCTCCTCCACAGATACACAGCATCAATCCAGGCAGACAGCAACAACCATCCATGCAAACAGCAGGTACCTTTGGTTTAATTCTCTGTTTTGCACCACTTCAAATTCAATCAATGCGTCTTTGAGATTTTGGGTCCGATTGCAGAGTTCCTCATTCAGTTGTAGAGCATCCAGACAGAACATGGCCAGAGGAACAGTGATATCCATAGAAGCAATCTCTTTTTTCAGTTCTGTGAAGCTGTCAATCTTCTAAACCCAGAAAATAATACATCTGTTATTTTTCCTAAAAGTCGATAGCTGAAAAATCCGACACAAACAATAGTTGCCATCCAGCAAACTGGATCATTTATTCCAAACAGAAGAAGGAAGACTAATTTTTATCTTTCCAGAGCTCTGCTCCTATCCACAGATTCCAGGGCTGAAAGCTTTGCATAGTAATTTGCCATGGTAGGGACGACCCCAAGCTGCCTAAGGAGCATTTAGCCATATGCAACTCAGGGATGCAAAGAGAAGAGCAGACAGGGCTGACTGAGGACTAGACATTGAAAAGACAAGCAAGCTGCAGACTGACTAATTACTCTGGGCAGCCTTTCTGGTAAGAAAGAACAACAAAACTCATAGAAGAGGGTCATAAAGAAACCTCCTCCTATATTTTCACAGCAGCCCTTCAGTGAGGCACTATGTAAATTGAGCACTCCCTAGTATTCCCAAGGGCAAAATAAGTGATTTGTTCTTTAGGCAATAAATTAGGAAGCCATTGTGATGTGTTAGCTGCTGTGTGAACATGCTGCAGTTGTCAGTAACACATTACCTCAGTTAAAGCATCTAAAGAAGGACCTTTTGCCAAGAAATTTGTGACATCTTGCTGTGATTTGTTGTTCAAAAGATTGCTGTACTTCCTGTACACATTTAAATACCTTAAACACAGAAGACCACAAAAACAAACATAAGTTTCCAATGCAAAGTTTCTCTATAGAAAGAAACAAATACACCCAAACTGTCTCTTTAGCCAAATGGACAGTGTTATGAAGCTGAGGGTTTGGAAGGGCAACAGAGTTACCAGCTAAAACTTACTTCTTTGGTCCAAGTATGTTGCTTTCAAAGATCTTCTGAAGTTTGTTTATATACTCTGAAAATAATGATTCATGTGGTTTGACTGTATTAAGAGTGAGATCATGTCTTTTTAATTTCGGAAATAGAAGTTTTTCTACCTAAAGGAAATCATTGCAAATACTGTAATGAGACACGGAATAGCAAAAATAAGGAATTCTATTACCCATTCACCCACCACGTAAAAAAAATCATTATTTGGTAAAAACAGTGCAATGTGAAAAGGCTCTGATCCATAATTAACACTTGGTTACTCACACAGTTTGCTTGTGAAAACTATATGAAAATCAAACCAGTGCTTCAATGTAACTTGAATCTGAAAAGTATCTTCTATAATCAAAAAGCTCACACAGTTCATTATTCACAGTCCTCATCTTTATCTTCTATTTGTCAGTCTTCAGCCTCATTCATAACTTTTTATATTATAGATAGTTTTTATTAATATTGTATTTTGCATGCAGCTATAACTTATCCAGTACCTTTGGGAGTTCCTCAGCACTCTTCAAGATCTCGTGGAAGCAATGACTGATTAAATCCCAACATGCTCCCAAAGGTGGCTCAAAGACAATATCAGGTTCTTCCACATGGAGTTTGACTGTGAGTATCTGAGATAGGAAGAACTGCACTCCTCGATAGGGTTCTTTAAAATCATTTCCATCCTTAGGGCAAAGAGGGAAAAATTTACAGAACAAAGAAGTGAGCTATAAGAATAATAATTTCTAAATTGTTCAAACTCCCCAAATATCCTTACCACACAACACCAGTGGGATCATCTTCCTTGATTTTTATACAAAACCTGATGTCCCAAACAAGATCTTATGGTGCTGACTCCTAAATGAATCTATAAAAGCTGGAATTAAGAAACTGGATTTAAGCCTAATTGCCTCGATTTTTCTCTTAAGTAAGAGAAGCACTAGTTACCATACAGAACAAAATTTCTAAAAAAGTAATTAAAATATCTATCAGAAATAAAATCTAGAATCTTGTTTTAATTGCCTTGTAGGGTCAGTAAGAACTGCACTACCCCCAAACTGCCTTTACAGTAATGGAGTCCTAATGCATGACTAGACTCGTAACATAGAGTTCATAATAATTTTAAAAAAACCAAATCAAAATAAAACAAATAAAAGAGGGCACCCAAACCAACCCACAAGACAAAACTAAAAAAAAAAACCTTAAAACCCAACCATCAGCAACACAATCATCATCCAGATGCAAGGCTTAGTGGCAAGGTTTGGTGCAAGGTCTGACAGGACATTGCATTAAGTGTGATCCTCTGCACTGCAGTATTTAACCTGCCACATTTATTCATTTTGTCGTATCAAGGCAGGTCTTGGGTGATCCTATATTTAAAAAACTCATTTCACCAAAGAAGCAACTTTATGGTAGCCAAAACTGTGGTAAAAACTCCCATGGTGTAATGCTTATTATTATAATCTATGCATTACTTGAAATAATACAGGGTACTCATCAGGTATAGACAGGGACACCACACACATAGATCACCTCTGAAAAGCATTGCACACGTGACTGTGCACACTTTTGACTTCAAGGGGATTATTTATGTGCTTTCAGAGAAATACTGTAACTGTCTTGCCTCATTAAGACCAAGAAAAATTAAACTAAACTGAAAATAAAATAAAATAAATGCACACTCACTCCAGCCCGAGCTGAAACTCATATAAACTGTTACTTGTAACCCTAGACCTGCCAAGTGATCATTCAAGTAAGCAATTGTTGACACTACAAAAAATTCACTGAGTATACACAAGTCTTTGAAGGATACTGTCATTTTTTTATGGAGGCAGGAGCCATTTGGGACATTTTAGCCTTCAAAGAGCACTAGATTTTATGGCTATATGAATTTCTCCAAGTAAGATAGAAAACTATAGGTATGCTTAACAGCACATACCTTGTGGATCATAAAAAATGCAAGAAGATCTTCTAAGGAGTTAATAACCATCTCACGCAATTGTAACGACATCAGACTGGCCACGGAACTGAAATAGCTTTCAACTTTCTCAGAGGAATCAGAGTCCTTTTCAGGAGCAAAATGAAGCCACTGATTTCCCTGGTCAATGAAAATAGATGCACAAGTTGGGATCCACCTACAATGAAATAATATGGAGACAAAGTTTTTAAAGGCTTGTTAGTCTTACTTTGCTCCTTGCAATGAAATCTAAGTTCAGAAATTACCCAAAGAATGAATAAAATCCAAAGGGTTAGAAGAGAATTGATAACAAGATATCAAACAAAACTGTACCTTCCAGGACTTCGAGGAAACCTGAGTTTTAAATCGAAGGATACTTGTTATAATGGACCACTATGATTAGTTTAAATCAACAGTAATAGACAAAATAATAGTCAGTTATATTGTTTTATTGACTATGAAACAATATTCAATTATTAGCATTAAACATGCAACAAGTTTGGAAGGTATCTCAGGTAGCAGAATGCAAACACCTTCTATCATGTGCCTCAAAATCTCTTTCTTAAATTGACTGATTTCCATAATTAAAAAAAAAATTCCATCACCATTTTGACAGATATAGACTCCACTCCTCTCATGGTTAGAAACCTTTGGATTTCCTGTCTACGTTTATTCATAGTTTATTACCATTTGCTCTTGTACAAGCCCTCTTGTGTTCCAAAGGCTCTGACAGTACCCAGATATTTATTTCTCTCGGGGCTATTCACCCGTTTGTTTTGGCAGCCTTGTGGTGGGGACAAGGGGAGGGACCTTCATCTAAGTCAGACCCTAAAATACTCAGTTTATCTCCAGCTGCCCCAGCTGGCACTGACTTGTTCTGCAGGATGTCACGAGCTTCCAGGCAGTGCCTTCGGACGACGTCCCCAAACTCTGCGGGCAGCAGGGGCAGGGCAGCACAGAGCACCTCTGCAGTGCGAACAAACCGCAGGCCGCTGAACCTGGGGCGGGGAACACACGGCACATCGTCAGGGAATGCTGTCTGAACAAAAAACACCCATGAAATGTAGTCAGGAAGGCCTCCAATGTATCATAAACACTAAAATATCATTTCATTTATAAATACCACGCCGTCGCTGAACTGCCCAACAAGTGCATTTCTGATTGGGTTTCTGCTATCAACAAACATAAACAGTTTCACAAATTTTATTTGTACTTGCTGTATTTAAAACTCTTAATTCTTTGCTAAAGTTGTCTTGTCCTTTTCCAAGATTCATTAGTGTATCCAGTCATTAAAGAACATACAGAATGACACCTGCTGCTTCTATTCCATATTAATAAGTAGTTATCTTGACTACTCTGAGGGGAAAAAACGAAATTTCAGCAGCATTGCATATATCACAGTCTGTAAGATACAAGCCTAAATTCCTGCAAATACTTTTTAAATGCAAAACCAGCTCTCAGAATTACTAATTACCATATCTAACTTCCTAAGATTACACATCTCAATTTCCACATATCCCCAGGGCAAATTTCAACTACAAACATTTAAAAGATATTCCATTTTAAGAGTTAATTTTGTTCATATCAACAACCACAATGAGAATTCCAAACCACCATTTACTAGAGCATAGAATCTTAATTTAGGCATAGCATCTTTTAACAAAGGGCACGATCTTTTCACAGCATGAATTTATCCATTCTTCACCTTGGACATGTAACACATGTTCATTCAGAGACTGCAGGAAACAATAATTTTATGCTGACATTCTTAGAGGCTCAGAAAAAAAGAATTATTTCGAAAACAGACGTTTTGCCACTCTCTATCTAGTGGCTTCCTCAGGATCTCTGTAGCCTGAGAAGTTGAGATGTTGAGAAGTCAGCAGATGCACTCTCTAACCAAATCATTAAATAAAAACATGCTAAATTTCATTAAGGTCCTATGAAAAAGCCATCTTACTGAGAAAGCCAGAGCTCTTGCAAAGTGGGCATCAATGAATTCACTATGAAGAGATTGCTTTCATTCCAACTTTTCATTTCTTTGTAAGAGCTGTGCCATGGGACTGGTGCACAGAGAATTCTCCGGGGAAAAGGGCGCGGGGTACTTCCAATAGAGAGTCTCTTCCTCTCAGCTGGATCCAACAAGACATAATCAACTACAACAAATCACATATATCACAGTGAGACTGCATGGATAGCCAAAACCTACACTCAAAACCACTTTATCTTCATAGTTCAGGAAGCTGTAGAAGTCTGCACATTTAAAACTAACATAGTCTTGTATGTTTTTAGCATAAAATACAGCACAATAACCAAATTACAAATCTGACTCTAAAATTATTTCAGAAAAAAAAAAATTGGTCCTGATTCTAAAAATGGGAGGCAGGAGAAACAATTTTTCATTCCATCTCTCCACCTGATGGGATGTAAGGTTTCAGAAGTAGATATTTTTTGAAATTGGAATGATATAGCATGATCACAGGTTATTTTCTCTCAGAGATCTACTGTACTTCTACTGACTCCAGAGGAATTCTCCATGGATGCTAAGAACAGAATGGAGATTTGCTTTCAAAGTGCAGTAAAAGTCTAAATACTTGGAACTGCTCAGAGATTGTGAGTCTTACCAATGCCTTTCATGAGGCCAATGCAATAGTCTGCCTTAATCTCTTCTTTTAAACGTGCAAGGAACTTCTCCAGCTCTGGGCTAGGAAGAACGTGAGTTGGAATATGTTTTAAAATTTTATTCACCACTTCCTTGTCCTGAGGTGCCAGCATGTCTTCCCGCACTCCATTGTGTATGTAGTGACAGTACCGCTAAAAAATGTTTAAAAGATTATGGTTATTGCATGGATTTTCTGACAGATAATTAATTACTACAAAGTATTTTTTTCTATCACTTGAGCCTTTCCTGTAATTGAAAGGTGTTTGAATATAATGGATTTTGGCTATCTCCGTTCCTTTTAAAGCACTGAAATCTTTACAATATTTCCATCTGTGTTGATATAAGCATACAGACCACTAAAATTCAGTGCAGCATATTAAATTACTGATCCAAAAAGTACTAGAGAATAACATGAGAGGTTAAGAATTTGGGAAGATGCTTAAGTTGCAAACCCTTTACAACAAAAATCAGAGTAGCTACAAACTTGAGAAAGAAGCTGACAATATTTAACAGCACTTTGCTATATTGAATATTTACATCTCCTAATCCTCATGTACTGCCTGCTTTTCTCAGTTACTTTTTAGTGAACAGTTTCCAGATATATTGCAGATGATTACCACTGTTACTTTCATCTTAAAAAGAAATTATATAAATACCTCTATATCATCACTTGAAGGTGGCTTTTCTCTCTTACTTATCTCCTTCTCATGTAAATCCATGAGAGCAAATTGTTCTTCTGGGGTCAGTGGCTGGTTGTCTGTATAATTTATGACATGCAGTTCTGGTGTATGAGCAGGCACACTCAGTGAAATGGGTTTCAAACTCTTTAACAAAGTACTTTTGAAAAAAAGGAATACAAGTTTAGTGAATAAAGAAGCAATAATGTCTAAGGACAGATGACAAGGACTATATAAACCACTTGTACTACACTGAGGACAAGTATGACCTATGGAAGTATTTCAATTATTCAATAAAAAAACTCTCATTAAAATTGTATAATACAATATACTACTTTAACATAAAGGGTGCCATCATGCAAACTGTACAACTGCCCAGTATCACTCAGACAGGCAGTATTTTATGAGCAGTTCTATCAGAGTTAAACCTATTAGCACAGTTACATAGGTTGCCCAAGATCTCCACGTATTTTCATGTGACTATCTCACCAAAATCTTGTGACACCAAAGCCAGCCTCAATGCACATACATTTTTTGTAGAGGACTTAACATTTCATGCTTGGATGCTTAACACAACATTCAAGTAAAAAGAAATATAAACTCACAACTCAAACTAGACTGACTGCAGTAACCTGTATCTTTACAACATTATATCTCTTATTAATCTTTAATCTGTATCTTTATAACATTACAGTACGTTACCTGTCAGAACTCCATCGCCGCTTTTTCCTGGAAGCTTTAAATACCAGTTAAGAAAAATCAAATAGAGGCACATTTTTCAAATAAGATATAATTTCATGTTGCTGAAAAACAGAGCTAAGATAATTAATCAGATAATGAAATAAGAAAAAAAATTACACTGTCACAGAGAAGCACTGCACGTGATTATTTGGAGGGATGAACCTAACTAGTTAATCTGAAACTGGCCTCTCATTTATTGAAGTTATGCATGCATTGGCAAATTTGTCTAAACTGACTGTGAGGTGATAAGCTTGTAAGTGTTTATTAGGGATAAGTGATTTCTTCCAGGGATGATGCTTTAGCAGATAAAGAATTAGAGATAAAAATGCATAGAACAAGCAAGCCTAAACTTATAAACACATTCAAATATGGATACGCCGTGAAGCCTGTGATAGCTCTATTGCTGAAAAGGACTTGAATTTTTGCATATACTTCAATTTTAAATCCTGTGCAGTAAGAGTGTAGTTGTTAGCTATGGAGTCACTTGGGTTTCTGTAGTGTTTCTGTTCTTTGAATGGAGCTGCCAAAGTCCATGATGACTCCTGCATCAAAGGAGGATAACGGCTTTTCTGAAGGAAAAGCTGGAATTGGAAAAACAAAAGCAAAATGTTACACAGCATAGTAATTTTGAAAGACTTCTTAGGGCTAGAACAGGATTAAACAACTGCTCTGCACACTGATAAGGATAATTTTACACAATACTTCAGTAGTACTCAGGTTTTGGTTTTTTTTGCTAATCAAGGTATTTTTTATAAATAAGAGAAGACAGTACATTATCTAGTGCTTTCTACTCCTCCACATCTCTATCTTGCTTCTTTTCTTCTCCTTATATTTGCTTAGATTTAGAAAATTCATATTCCTCAGGCTTTCATTAATGACCCGCCTACTTTTAACACTCAATCCTTGTAATAATTGAACAAGAGTACAGGTTAAGAAATTCAGTTATTGTCTTTCTCTCACATCAGTAAAGATTTGAAATAGATTTCTTCTGTCTGTTCATTCCATGTTTTCTCAGGTAACTTGGTATCTATTGATAGACTTTTCATCAGCCCTGGTGTCTAAACCTTACTGATACCCCACAGGCACATGAGATGCAGGTGTCAAAACACCATCAGAGATAGAAGTACATGAGATGTAATCATGAACGTCCTTGGAATCATTGAATGATCGAGGTTGGAAAAGACCTCCAAGGCCATCAAGTCCAGCCTTTGACCCAGCAGCACCATGCCCACTACACCACATTGCAAAGAATGGGAATTTGCCAGCACATGGAATGTGTGCACACCCTGACAGCACGTACCTCATACAGGTCTGAGGATGCATCTGAAGCAGAAGCAGAAGCAGGTGTGTGTAGGAATGATAATTTCGGTGACCGCTTTGGACGACTCATATTGCACATGGAATTGGTTTGTGACTAGAGAGAAATGAAAAACAACTTCAAAGGTGTTTATGAAATACTCTGTTTCAAAATGATTCATGAAGAAGGAACAGTCCTTCAGTTTTCATTATAAGTTAAAAATTACATATTGCAGCTTTTCAAATTTTAAGGAGAGAGCCATTCTTTGGGGTGGGTTCCTCAGCAAAACACGTTTTTTGCAGTCATGTGATAAAACTTCTAAACACCAGTAAATGACAGTTAAAAAAACAAACAAAAAAAAATCCTTATTGTTACACCCCTGAAAACTACTTAAAATTATTTTAATATTTTAAGTTATACTAAAAACTCCACATGGAGTTTGTAATGGTATAAACTCTGGATATCCTACCAGACTGCCAAAATGACAGTCAAACAGTCCAAGTTGTGTGAACCATTCTACTGGGGAGTAAAAAAAAGACCCACTAGATTTTTTTTATGTCTGTAATGCCTCAGTTTTAGGAGAAGCTATTGCCAGGATGCTGCTGGAAGAACAAATTGCTCACAAGTACTCTGCAAAGTGTTTTACTACATATGTCAGGATTTCTGATATGTTTTAGGATTATGTTCCACATCTTCAAGGTGACAGTACTTTGTATGGAGGCCTTCCAGGACTCCATACAAAGTTCTGTCAGGATATTTTCTCAGAAATATTTAGCCTCACGGTGTTTTTTAGGATGCTTTTGAAAGGCAACTTTCCTTAGTATAGGCCAAAGCCTCACCCACAGTCTGCTCTGAGTTTCCTAAATCAAATTTGTTTAGGAGATTCACAAGGAACAAATTCCTGAATACACAGTGACACTATGAGAAAAAAGAGATGGAAGTGTGTTGTATCTGAACATAAGTAAGTTAAATCACTATGAAAGAGTAACTTATTACCCAATACAATTACATTTGAATAAGATATAATCTATTTTTTTTTACATAATTTTAGCACATGGTTATTGCTTTCTGATATATCACTGAAAATCTAGGCTGCTAGAATCTAGTTTTCTAGCAGACAAAATTGTGCCCTCGATATCAAAGCAGAACCCATTTAAAAGTAAAATTTGAGAAAGGACTGATTTGATTTACCTCCTTGGTATTCCCCAGCATGCCTACACACACACACACAGAGAAATAAAGACATTATTACTGCCAGAAATAATTCATTTAGGAGAGCACAAATTCGTCTTGATTAATGACTAAAGGATTGGGCCTTAGGGTACTTTAAAAATGAATAAATGATATAGTTTATTAAGACATCCATTCATTCATTCTTACAGGTACAAAAGTCATTAAAAAAGCCATTGTTCATCCTGAAACAACTCCTGACTTATATGCCAACTAACCTCTCAAACACATAAGTATTTGAACAAAGAAATCCTTCATAAGAAGTACATTATAAAGAATTAAGTCCAAAGAATATTCAACAAGAACATGTGTCTTTTAGTAAGAGTTTTTCCAATGTCAAACCACTAACCACCAGTAATGGCCAATTTCATCTGAAGTTTTAACAAAGTTATCGATCTTTCACAGTCACTGCAGAAGGAACTCACCCTCAGGAGACTCGGGTGTTGGCTTTGCTTTGCTTTTTTTGTTTGCTTAGAATTTTTTAGGCCTCCCCCTCAGTGTGAACATCCTTGTTGTGACATGCACTGCAAAAGAAGGAGAGACTCATTTCAGGTACTACACAAGGTTTCAATCAGCTTCTATCCCAGCTGTCAGGAAGAAGAACAATCCCAGCTCTCCCATTCCTTGTTTACAACAGTAAGCTTTCTCTCCCTTTCAAACCGCCGTGATCTTTTTTCTCCATTCCTCTTAAGCTCACTTCTCACCTTAATCTTTCTAACGCCCCCCAGACATCCTTCAAACACGACTTTTTTTCCACCCTGCTCTTTCCACTTTCTCCAAAACCAGTTTCCTCCCTGCTGCCTCTTCTCTTCTAATGTCCCAGGGACTCTGGGATCCCCAGCTGTGGTTTACAGCAGAACCACACATTAATTGCTAAGAGGAATAGATCTACGTCAAAAGGAATAGGAAAAGAGAAAGAGAGAGATGCCCAGCACGCCTCACACCTCCCCAGGATGCACAGGTGAGCAGGGTAAGGGCAGGAACTACCTGGTACCAGTCTCTCTGCCTGTGGCAGCTCCGTGAACCTCTCTGACACGCTGCCTTTCAGTCCTCAGCTTGGTTGCCCCAGTTACAGCATAGCTGGTGCTTGGAGACACAATTCCCTCCTCCCTCTCCTCCCC
>VZRO01007699.1:640404-832322 GCA_013397915.1 Daphoenositta chrysoptera | reverse complement strand
AAGCTCCCTCGGAGAAGCTCTTTCCATGACACGGGCGAGTGGCCACTCCTGCTGCACTAGCTTTCTAATATGTTTTATACCATTCTCTGTGTTATATTCCATTTCCAGTTCCCGCCTTTCCTGGGACACTTTTTAAGCACCACCACTGCCCGAACAGTGCCTCGCTGCAGCTCTTTTTGTCCTGGCGTTGCGGCTACACCTCCTGCGGTTTTTATTTATTTCTTAGACCATTCTCACTATTTTGTTACCTTCACACCTCAATACTTTGTTACCTCCTGTCCTTTCCACTGCCACCGCATTTTTACCAATAACAATAGCCCAAAGGCACCTCGGTCAATCAGTTTTAGTGACACAACGCAGCGGCCACTCCTGCTGCACTACCTATATAATAAGAATTTTCTGTATTTTATTTGTTTCAGCCCTCTCAGCCATTCCCGTGCCACGCTTTAATCCGCACCGCCGGCCGGCCGGTGCCTCGCTGCAGCTCTTTTTGTCCTGGGGCAGCGGCTGCACCTGCTCCGCTTCTGTTCTTATTTCTTAGACCATTCTCAATATTTTGTTCCCTCCTGTCCTTTCCCGTGCCGCCGCACTTTTGCCAACAACAACAGTCCAAACGCACCGCGCGAGCGGCGGCAAAGACACCTCTACCTTGTCCTCCATTTTGAGTGTGGCGGAACCCCGAGCCGCCCCTGGAGCGTTCTGTCGCGGGACAATGAAAGCGTCATTCACGCCGTCCTGAGAGCGGCGAAATCGCGCCTTCCTTTCCGAGCCGCCCTCTTGACATCGGCAAGCTGTTGAGAGAATCGGACCGCTACCTGGCTGCGGGCGGGGTTACCCCTGCGCCCGCCTTGCCTGCGCTGCCTCGGAGTGGCACAGGACGTACTCCCACCAGGGAGCCGCGTGCAGACCGCTCCGGAGCTGCCCGCAGCTCAGGGGTCAGTATCAACCGACAGTGGGATGCCACAAAGGAGGAATGGGAATTCAAACCCGAAAGTGGGTGTATCCTTTCACCTGTATCGCATCAGCTACAGACAGACTGTACCCAGTTCCTTATACTATCCAGAGCAGGTGGTGGCTGGCGAGGCCACAGGGGTTGCTCTAGCGGGGAACGGTGCTGCTGGGGGTAGGCGGTGGCAAAGTGAGACTGCAGCAGGGGGGAGGCAAGGCCGCGGAAGTGCATCCCCGCTGCGCATTTTTTCCTTTGAAGCTTAGCTGTTTACTCTAAATAGTGAAGTAGTTGAAATACGTGTGGCAGGTTCAAGCCTGCAAAAAGTCAGAGACTACTTACGCAGTAGGTCCTGTGAACAGGGCAATAGCTCAGTCACGTTTTCCTCTTGAAATACAGATGAGAAGTTCAGACAGTTTACCTAATATACTATTAGTTAAAAATAATCCCTATAAACCACTTTCCAGACGTGTTGATTAGAATACAGGGTTGTTTCTTTTTTAACTCATAATTAAGCTTCAAGCTCCTTACAAAATAATTTAACATTCCATACTTACCTAAAAATTAAATAACCTAGAGCCCTCATGCATAAGAAGACCTATAAACCTGCATTTCCATTCCTCTCCCGCTTCCCTCCGCACCCGGACCCCCATCCCTAGCCCTCCTCATCCCCGCCCCCGGCCTCTCCCTCCCCGTCCTCCCCTCTCCTTCTTTCTCCGCAGCCGCGGGGATCGGGGCGCTGGAGAATAAAGCCCGGAGGGCGGGAGCCCGGCGCCTCCCGCCCTCGCTGGAAAGAGAAAAGATAAACTCCTTCAAGCTAGAACACCCGGTTACAGTTGCTCAATGAAGCTGTGCTATAAAAAAAATTCAAGGAAGAATGACATTCAACTTTTTATTGAGTTCATGTTACTAGCTCTCTAAACAAAAACTGTTCAACGGTATCAACACCACAGTTATATACTGTTATTGTATTACAAAAAACTCTCGGTTGCCCAGTTCTGGAGAGGCAGCGGACCCAGACCGCCTACGTTACGTTGGATTAGGCATGATGACTGAGAGAGTTAGAACCCTTCTTGAGTAGGGAATGATGGTATTTCCGGATGTGGGTCCAACAGCACAAGTAAAGATTGCCTATGCAAGATAACTGAACCATCTGTTTCTAAGTGCTTTTGGTATCAGATGTAAGAACTATAATAATAGATATATCACTTATAAAACACTGAACATTATTTTTTTTATCTCTAGAATGATGAGCATTACACAATTTATTGTCAAGAAGAATTGTGTTCCTCACAGAAAGTAAATGCTTTTATTCCACATATATTCCATATATTTTATTGGTGGGGGAAAAACCCATAAAGGATATGGTCTTCCATTAGTGACTATAATTTAGACTACAAATTAAATTTATTAAACCATGTGAAAAGACAGTGTTAATATTACGGGAAAGACCAGAATCATCTCGCAGTCCTAACAACATAACAACAGCCTGCGTTACACGTTACTGCCCCTCATAATTTTTTTCAGGCATGGGACAACTGGCTTCATACTTTTTCTTCAGGCCTTTCAAATATACACGCAAACCATCCGGGTCCAGTCGAGAGCTCCTGGCAGTCTGAACCAATCTCATTGCTAACTGGTACACAGCTCTCTGTTTCATCATCTCAGGAGTGCTTCTCTGCCTGTGCTGTTCTTAAAAATAGACGCACATTAAAATTTGAAATAAATTACGTTCTATTACAAAAATACTAGCATTAGCTATTTTCCAGCCTGTTTTTGATCTCACGATTCTTGGTTTGCATACAAACATTACATCTGGTACTCCTTTTGTCTAAGGGCCATTTTCTGTTGCCAGCTAATGGTGACCTTCGGTGTAATCTTTCAGAACCGGTTTCAGAAATACAAAGTTTAATGAAATCCGTTTTCATTAAAACATAGGCAGTGCTTATCCTGCATCCTTTCAGAAACTGAAAATACATTTGAGTTTTATAAAAACTGTGAAATACAGCATTATAATTTTCTACTACATACCAAAATTTGTTTTGCAATGTGATTCATGATTTCCTTTGCATCAAAAATTATGGATGATGGCAGGGAGGACACTTCTGCAGCCTTTAGTCCTAAAGACATAAAACAAAAATCAGGATTTTTAATACAATTTTTATCCCTACTGTCCATATTATGTCTTCCAGAATTTACTTAGCCTATTTTTCTAAGGGGTAAAGATTTAATTTTCATTAAAATAATTTTGGTATATTTTCGCTTTGTGTGTGTTTTTTGGTGGTTTTTGTGCATGTGGTGGTGGGTTTTTTTTTTGGTTGGTTTTTGTTTTGTTTTTTTTTTGGTTAATAAGCAATATGGCTTTGAGAGTTACAAAATAAAGTGTCTACTTTGTTTTAATGCTATCTCTAAAATACACCTCAACATCAAGTTACTGCTGGTAATACTGTAAATGGGTAGAATGAGACATGTTACAGGGTTAAAAGGAAAAAAATTGCACCGTGGTGTTAATGGCTTTCTTGGTTCAGTCTTTTAAATTCGGCAGCAATTACGGAGGTTGTGCTAACTGTACTCTTAATTATATCCAGTGGACGTGGGTGTCATTTTTCAACTTCTTTGTTGCCAACAGCCAAACTTCCAGATGCTCAGGGTAAGAAAGAGGTGCAAATATTTTTTTCTGCCTTAACAGGTTTTTTCAACTTTTTCCTTTGTCTTTGGGCCTGGAAAATCTGTGGTTCATTGGGTGGTTTAATACTGCAGCTTTAAAAATGAAAAAGGGTCACAAAGAGCCCTCACGCTCTTTCTTAGAATGTGACTTTGCCGAAGTAAGGTAAAGCCAATACACGAACACCAAGTTTCTAAAGGTCTCTTGTTCTCCGAGATTACTCTCTAAACATACAATTCTTCCGAGTTAGCAGTGGCATAACGTCTACGATTGAGCTCACATTGCCAAAGTTAAACAAACTTATTCTGAAATTCCAATTCAGGAAAGTTATAAGTCCCGTTACTTGAAGCTTAACTGGAATAATTTCTAGTCTTCGGTTACCAATAGCTTGCAAAAGTCACATGTAGCTAATTTCCTCTTGATTAAGTGTTACCTAAATCAAGGAATCAACATCAGAACCTAGGATTTGGAAACATATGGATTTCTTTAAATCTTTGTCATTCGCTCTTTTCTTTATTGACCCATAATTAATCGATCTGCACAATCTACACTATAACTTAAAAGAGAAGTAAATCCGCTTTTCAGAGAACACTGATGCTTTTGTGGACCCTCTCAAAATTGTCTTAGCCTAATATGCTTTAAAATTCCTCTCCTTTTTTAAAGAAACTTGGTTCCTTTTCGCTAATTGAAGAGGACCAACCTGCTATTAACCGGTTGTATCATTGCTTATGGCAGACACATCTTTGAGTCTCTCCAGAATGTTAGTTTGCTTCCGTGAGTGCAGATTAAATGAACTCAAGTAGCGTGTGCTCAGAATGACTCAGCTCATTCAAACGGTCATGAATTGAGTAGATACCGATAGCAGTAAGATGTTTTTATCACTACAAAATATCACGTAAGTTCTTCATACTGCCCAAAACTACTGTCTCGCTATACGGTTACTTAAAACACACAAGTATTTGGAACAAATTATAGATCTGCAGATCTCTGTATCTCTCTTTGAGAGAGATGCAAACTCAAGAGAAACCTGTCATCAGCAAAATACCGTTAGATGCCTAATAACTGAAATAGTATCTAAAGTAACTTTTACCAACTGTAAGTCACAGTGGAATCCATTACCGTAGTTCTTTTCCTCTGTGTATCCTTTAGAAAGTGCGTAAGTGTAATCGATTTTCTCCTTATTTCCGGCACTGCTTCTCACATGTTGCACTTCAAAATGGTAGTTTTCCACATTGGGATATAAAGCATCTAGATGACATAGTTCCAGGAAATGCGTAGCGAACAGTGTAAATGCCTAAATAAGGAAACAAGAAAGAAAATTTATTTTGGAAATGATCCAGAAATAAACTACAATAAATAAGAAAAATTAAATTACCTCATAGATGTCCAGGTTTCCCTCCAAAACACTGGAAAGCTGTCTTTAAATTACTAAAGCAAATTAAAATCCTTAAAGGGATGTGTTCTACCATCGGCAAGTGCATCTTCTCCAGCTGGGGATTCTCCTGCTCATTTCTCAATAGCAGGAAAACAATATCGGAAACAAAAGGAAATCCATGACGCTTACAAAATCTCACCAGTGTTGATTGGAATGATTGTCAAATGGTTGCTTAATTCTCTTAAGGAATTCTTTATCAAAAGTACAAGCGTCAGAAAGAATCTGGGCTTTTCAAACCAAAAATACCCACAAAGTAATCTGAATAAACTCTGAGGAGATACAAACGCCTGCACACTCAAAAGGCTCGTAACAGCCACCTGAGGTTGATCATGTAACTAGCAATAGAGGTGAAGCTCATAATCTGTCTGAAATCATATTCCGCTTTTCTAAACGAGTTTCTAACCTTTGTGACCGATTCATGAGTTGTGTGGAGCTACCACTGCGCTTTGGAAGGTAACCACCAGGTAAAGAGGTTCACCTTTAACATTCAAGCATGAAGCAAAACTAAAACTAAACTAAATAAGCAAAACTAAAGAGAGCGGGTTACTCTCTTTCTAAACAATTACAAGCTTGCGAGCAAAGTTGGAAAGATACGGTGACCAGTGTACCAGTTTTAGATAGATGGGAATGAGTTTTCTTCACAGCAGCTTGTGTTGCACCGTTTCAGATTTGTGACCAAGACAGTGCTGATAACTCACCCATGCTTTAGCCGCTGCAGAGCAGCGTTCGCATGGCACTCAGAGCCGTTCTGCTCCTCACCCTGCCCCACCAGCAAGCAGGCTGGGGGTGTTCACGGAGCTGGGAAGGGACACAGCTGGGATGGCTGACCCAAACTGACCCTGGGGATATCTCACGCTGTACTACGACGCCACAATAAAAACTGAGTGAGGAGGAGAAAGGAGGGACATTCGGCATTACGGTAACAGTCACTGTGATGTAACACTGCAGGAAATGACCGAACATCTGCCTGCCGATAGGAAGCAGTGAATGAATTCCTTATTTGGCTTCTGCATGCAGTTTTCCTTTACTTATTAAACTGTTTTTATCTCAGCCCACGAGTTCGTGAACTTTCACCTTTCTGATGTCTCCCCTGTCTCACTACGGGGAGCAAGCGAGCAGCTGGGTAGTGTTTAGCAGCCGACCAGGGTTATATCACAACAACCAGTGAACGGAATTGCATCTTATGTCGGCGTGTTTCCTCTATCACCATAAGTCTTCCCATTCCCCAGTTATGAAAAGTATCATATTTAGCTAAGGAATCTTTGCAAAACTGATGTTAAATTATGAGAAAATGCTGTATTTACTTTCAGGATGACAAAAGAATTCTGAGGCTTAAATTTCTTTCAAAACAGAATTACCTTTAAATTCAGCAGATATTCACAGGCAGCGTAACAAAGGCCAATACCTTCTTCGGCACTGGTACCTCTGCCAAGTTCATCAATAATGATGAGCGATTTATCATTAGCATTTTGTATGATGTACGTTATCTAGAAAAATATTCAATGTGTTAGCATTCCTATAAATGTGTTTTTTAAATACAGGGATTTTTTATATTACTCAGATGGAACATAATGCAGAAATTTTTAAAAAGTCTCTGGAGATACAATGATTTTACCTTTTCAAAGCTTTCAAACAGCAGTCAATTCCAATCGAGCAAAGACTCACACTACAGCACTCTTTCTCTTTTCCACTGAACATATTGCTTACCCTCAATTACCCTCAGTTTGTGAGAGGAAATTGAGAGAGCTTAGGCCCCTATAAATAATAATTTAAACTCTAAGCAAACCCAAAAATGCTGAAAGTACTATCCAACAAAGCACTGATTTTTACTCACACTGGAATATCTTTCTATTTAAGAGATGCCCAGTTTTCTATGGTTTATCATAAAAGAGATGAAGGCTGAATTTTTGACTACTTTTCAAAGTACACTCTTTCAGGGGAAATACAGTAATACAATTTTTACTAGCTTAACAGTAAAAATGGGCCTTGGACCTGAATAGCTATATTTCATACCTCTTTCATTTCCTTCATGAATGTTGATGCATTTGTTTCAATATCATCATCCATACCTATTCTGGTAAAAATCTGCTCTGCGATTCGAAAAGAACAATACTCTGCTGGGACGTAAGAACCTACAAAGAAAGTAAAATACAAGTTTCTCTTACCCTATGACATTTGCCTGAATACGTCAGCGTGAAAAAAAATTACTTTCACACTTGGTTTCTTTGTACGGCAGAGAATGCATCTTACTTGATTAAGTTTTGTAAGATTACATTCTATCATTAATTTATAAGAAGAAAGTTATTATCTAGATAGGATAATTAAAGAAGCTTATCAGTACAACTTTTAAGAAATCGTATGCCTGAAGCTGTTTGTCAGTCTAAAGGTACGCAGAAAAAGGAATAAACTCTAGGATTGTTTTACATTTCTGTGGCCACCAATTTACTAATCCCAAGAAATCTTAGTTTCCCAAAATAAAGATTATGTTGCTTTTATCAGACTTCAAAGTGCATTGGTTTTACCAAACAGAAAATAACCTTTTGCCAAAAGCTTTACGGTCTGCTTTATTAATATTAAACTCATGTTTCTGAGAGCGATTCCTCAAGAACTTGCAGTTATTGGGGACTGAACCCACAAATACGTGATGGATAAATTTTATTCTCCACTGCTGAGTAGCTTCATTCCATAGAGTTAGGTCTTTGACTTGTGCTACCAGACTTTTTTTAAGAAAAAAGTCATGAGGAATTCCTGAATATAAGAATAAGTCTCAGTTAGACTGGAAAAACCGTAGTTTTACTTTTATAACTTTAGTAACTGAACCTTGCAGTATTTGTTACTACTTTCATTTGAAGTAGTTAATTATTTATCTATTAATTGTACTTGTCTGGAAACATATTTCCGTACGTAAGTTAGGTATGCTCAAGGTCATCCATTTCTTTTGGATGACTAACACACGTCTGACCAGCATACTTGAAGGATGCTCGCTATCGGTCTAGCATAAGGTGCTAGATCGGGTTACGCTGCTCCAAAGAACTAGTGCATGCAACTGTGCCTCTCTATAGATAGACTGGAGAGGTTTCAAGATACACAGATGGGGCCACATAAGATTCCAATGGCAGATGAAAAACCTTATGGTTGCCTCTGTCAGCAACACAAGAGCTGGTAGAAGCAAATGGACTACAAATTACTGTTAATATTTTATTTAGATACAATGTTATTCTGGAAGCTAAATCATTTACCTTCATAAATACTTTTAACCACAAAAAAAAAAAAATGCCGCAGAAGATGATTAGTATTGTACACTCTTACTCACCAATCTGTGCCATAATTTGACAGAGAGCAATCTGTTTTAGGTATGTTGATTTTCCACTCATATTTGGTCCCGTAATAATGACAAAATTGTTGCCCTCTGTCAGGTACGTGTTGTTAGACACAGGTTTTTCCATAGCTATCTTTTCAAGAATGGGATGCCATCCCTGCTTGATTGCTAAGGTATCGGTAAATTCTGGACGAACTAAATGAGAAAAAAGATGTAAAACACTGAGGAGTTAGCATGGAAACCTTTACATTATCAAACAAGTATGTTTTGAAATAAAGTTTATTCTTGCAGAGCAGAGCTCTTGGCAAGAATTACCAGCCACTTTCAGGTATAGATTCCAATTACCATGCAAGCCTTCACAATTTATGACTACAAAAAGAAACCCGTAACTAAAACTTTATTTCTAAATTAACATTCTGTGGTTTTGTTCCCTAATAAGTAGGGCTGGACTCCAGTAATAAAAATACAAAGAGCTGAAGTATTTTTAATAATTGTTCTTTGATACTGCTAAAAGCATATAAAGTACGAGGGTCATAGACTCCCGTTACTTCTACGTATGTACACCCTGTATCTGCATGGTAAACAAGAAGTAGCATTCCTTCTATTTTTGTTATATGTTACCATATTGATTATTTGGGAATATATCACACCTACAAAGATCCCTTTGATGCTGTAACTATCTCTATGGATTTCTGCCAGAATACAGTTTTTTTCTGAATCAATTACACAGGGCTCCCCTTTATCTACCAGCATTAATGGAAGACAATGTACTAATTTATATACTGCAGAACTGGGCTATGGAAGAGGATGAACAATATGCAGGTGAGCATTTAATCCTGGACTCCTCAGTAGCCTCTACTTCCAAAAATGTCTAAAAGTGTTCCAGAAACTGAAGCAGAGAAACATAGTTAGACATATATTTTGTTTTACAGTATATACTTAACATCAATCTGCTCGTATTATCTTCCTGCCACTAGAACAGAAAAAAGCCTAAACTCAGAATGCCCATACGCATGATGCTTTTCAACAGAACGTGCTTCATCTGTCTATTTTGAGAAGAGTGACTGGGAAGGCTTATGGCAACTAACCGGCAGAATGTAATTTCAATGAACAGAAGCAGAAAAAACATCAGTGTAAAATTGGCAACAACAGACCAGAGACACTCACCTAAACACTGAGACGCAGAAAAAGAAATGGAACCGGACAAAACAGCCTGGTTATTCTCCATCAGAAGGGTCTTTATCTGGCCCGTAACAGAATCAAAGAAGAAACTTACCGTAATCGGAAAGAGTGCAGGCGTGGGCAAATGAAAGCAGCATGTCCAGCATGGACACAATGTCAGACAGCTTGTATAAGCAATGAATGTGTTCATAGATCTCATTCAGTAGTTTACACACTATTCTGAAACAAGACACTGATTTAGCTGTTGCACGGCCCATCCCATCACTTTATACAACTTACAGAAATAAAGGAACTATAATGTTCATACTGCATACATTAGGATAAAAAGTCACTCATGAAACACAATTGTGTCTACCAGATGTGAGCAAATGTATAAATTTCTTTGTAGTCAATTAAGATCTTGTACCATTGTCTCAGCTAACGTTCTGCTGATCAGACACATGACACATACCTCGAATACCAACAGCTCACACGAAAGCTTCGCACAGAGAAGGAACCAAAAATGTGGCTACGGAATCAAGTATGTTTTATTAACACGTGAAATATGACTCTAACTCCCTTAGACCTTTGTGTTAATAAAAACCCTACGTGGTTACTAGAAAGAATTTCCATTCAACTGACAGGTAACATTACACTTACTACGCTGTGAATCAGAGAAGAGAGCAACATGACATGCAGCAAGGACAAGATACAGAAATAGACAGTTCTACTCTGAATACAAGGAACTCACTAAAAGTAACAATTCTGCATTACTGATGCAAAACTAATGCATTCATTGTGTCATTTTGTGTAGATAATTCACCCATAAAAATTTTACATGGTGACCACTTCTATTAATAAATGCCAATATATTTGCAATCATATTTAATACAATACACACGTTATGGGATTTTTTTTTGTCTCGGGAGGTACACTTGAACAATGTTGCTTTAGACTGTTTCTGTAAGCAGCCATAACTTAACAGAAAGATAACTTTAAAAAACCACATAGTTAGCTGTTAATTGGTGAAAATAAATGTACTTAGCACATACTAAATAGTTTTAACAGGTCTTACAAATAGGTCATGTGATATATTTC
Source organism: Daphoenositta chrysoptera (assembly GCA_013397915.1). Classification (NCBI taxonomy): domain Eukaryota; kingdom Metazoa; phylum Chordata; class Aves; order Passeriformes; genus Daphoenositta; species Daphoenositta chrysoptera. Next base: position 821,698 of record VZRO01007699.1, on the reverse strand, counting down.
TCTCAGGGACTCCTGACATCTTTCATTCATTTTTATTAAATCTGCTGAAGTGAAGCTGTATGTGTTTTTCATTTTTGTGATCTATGGGGAATTGAAACCAACAATAAGAGTTTGCCTTATTATCAGAAGGAAAAACAATTTCTAAAACCAATTTGGGAACCTTATGGGGAAACAAAAGAGAAAAAACAATGCCCGAATTCATTTTTACTATGTAAGTTTTTACGAAAATTCCATTTAAGACATCAATTAGCAAGATATACGACTTTATTCTTACACAAAACGTAATTGCATGTACTTTCACATTTTTCTATTATATAACTGAATATAGGGTCATTATAAAAACATCCCAATTAAACCTTCATTTACTTCTAAATATCTTCATTGAAATTACTTTTATTGTTGTTTACTGTATAACGTGTACTTTACTAATGTATTATATATCTTAAATAAAGTATACAACTATATTATGCTAAAACGTATCTTGTACAGATACCTTTGTAAATTCTGAAGGGAGCTGGCCGTTAGGTAATGTTGAACAATCAGCATTCATCTGGATAAAAAATCCACGAGTGGAGCTGAAACTTGTTTTCATCGGTAGGCTGTACTTTTCTGCAAGTTGCATTATCATACCTACGTACCACATACAAAGATTAACCCAAATCATATACATAAACACACACCTACACCCTTGCACCAGTACAAAGATGGAAACCATTAATGGAAAGTTTCGGAAATAAAAAACCGATATTGTCTGTATTTTTCGCTATGTATGAACATAGGATTAGAGTGAGACAGAACTTCGTAACATCTGACAGGTGCTGAAGTTTCCAATGCTCTTTTATGTTTCCAATTATAGACTAAACTAAGATGGTCCTTTATCTAGAAATCAACAATTTATACTACAAAAAGCAAATCAGTTCCAGAAGAATTTTTTTCTTCTATTTTGACAGAACAATAAACAGGAAGGTTACTAAAACGTGGTAACACACATCACGCTAAAACTCCTTTTGTTCGTATTTTCCAACTCTTAATACCTTAGCTAAAAGTGTAGTCCTCAGATAGATCAAGACCGCTTAAAATATAAAGAACAGAGAACTCAGGTATTTTAAATGAAGAAGCTAAACCAAAGATTTACGTGTTTTATGCAAAATGTTTTAGGTGGAGTAATTCTGTTCCATTACTTCAACCTTTTTTGCACTTTACGAGGACGAGGACTAACGGAGCTTTGAATATAGGAATCACCATATAATTATTCAATTTCATTAAAATAAAACTGAGTTTTTATCCAGAAATGAAGAATCTCAGTTGCTTATCAATGACAATCAATTCATACCAATATTAAAAACTTTTTACATATGAGAAGGTTATAACACATATAATTACATAGCTTCTAGATACCAAGTGCAATGTACTTTAGACTCCAGATGAATAAATATTTTAGTTTAGAAATACCTGCTATGTCATCAACAATTTCCGTGTATGTTCTACGAGCTATGTCAAGGAATTCATTGATGTTAGGCTTAACAGCGTAGCACTTCTGGGTCCTCATACTCAGACATCCTTTTGTGTATCTTGTATCATCATTAATTACAGTTGTAATCTTTTCAAGTATAATTCCAAATCTGCAATATCAGTTGTATCGCTAATTAGACACATAATACTTATGATTTTTACTTGCAATATCACCCCCAAATTACAAGTAAGAGTTTTACAAATAAGTGAAGCTACTTTTAAACTTTCTACTGTTAAAACAAAACACTACATTTCATTTCTATCTTCAGAATGAAGCGTGACTATACCAAAGTCTGACTAAAAATAATATTCACGTCTTTGGGAGATATAAATTATTTCTCAGATATACATTTTTTTCAAATACACAACACTTGATTTTTGCATTATTACGGAGACTATAGGAAACTGCCACTCTTTTCTTTTCAGAATTATTTCTAAGGGAGTTCAGTTCAGCAGCAACACCACTATCACAGCTAGCTCTCTTGCTTTTATCCCTGTATTCCTTAGTTGAAAATCAGATTTTCTGACAATTAAAATCAGCTTTTAGGCAAAAGAATTGAGCTACACCCGTAACTATGAACAAGCGAAGATGCAACATCTTTAATCCTATAGGTACTTTTGAGATGAGAGTTTCTAACACGGCAGCTAAGCTTTACGACAAATACCTTGTATCTTCAAGCGAATTGTAGTAAGCCTTTAGCAGCTGTGAGTTACAGCTTCTTAAAGCAGCCTGTTGAAGATTAAAATATGGACATGACAGTTACTTCTTTTTGCAGTCTTTTTAAAGGACTGAAAGTTTTCAGATTCAGTGAGGCTAATCAGCAGTTGTTTAAATAGTCTGTGGAATCTGAGCAGGAGTTTTGGTTAAATGTTTGTGATATAATCAATTATTTGGGTAACGGTAGGAATCCTGCTCTTCACAGTATTACGACTCAAATGTGTATTTTCAATTGGCGTTAAGAATCGAGGGATAATGTCAGCAGTATTGCGTTCTGTAACTGATATTCTTTTTTTACTTTATTGATCCCTTCTGACTTGAGATATTCTGTGAAATTCAATAAACCGCACTTCATAAAAATAAGGACAAAATGGTCTGTTCTTTATTAAAAAAAAAAAAAAAAAGAACAAAGACAGTTTACCTTCAGAGGCTCCACAAGTTCTAAAGTATGCTTCAGGTAGATTAAATTACTTATTTTTGATTCAGCAGTTTTAACCTGTTGAAAGATTTTCCAAATATTGGAGGCATTTGTATGACTGTTTTAAAAAGTACTTAAGAACTAGTAGAACTCATATTCTACACCCTAACGGGCTTATGCATTCAATGACAATTCCTGAAACACTTCATAAGGTCACTTTGACAACTTTGAGTCTGCACAAAAAAATGTTTACCTAAATTTTACATTGCCTGCTGTAATAGTTTGTCCATCGGTAGTTACAATTTTCTTATGTTTGAACCGATAATGACCGACTCTAAGAAACACCCTGCTAGCTCAAGCTGTGAAAACTTTTCATCTTCTATGTATACTTAACTCTATACAAGCTCTACACAATTTGTAGACTTTTTCAAAGCAAACACATTATGTATTATAATGAAGCACACAAACTTTTCCATGAATGCTGTTAAACACAATGTAACCCAGTTTGGTTGATTTCTCTTTGGTTCATGTATGTACATTCTTAAACATCTGCTTATATGATAATACAAAAAATCCAGTAAATATTTCAAAATTTTTCTCACAATAATGACTGTTCTTCAAAATCTTTATTCACAGAAACCCTTGACCTTGTTTTGTACGCCCCACTAACACTTATGATGAAGAATTTTGCTGCTGACATTAGGGCATAGCGTATGTAGTAGACATGCACTGTGCAACAGGGTTTTAAGGAAATAACATAGATAAGCACATGAACATAGGAGCATGGCCCCATGTGAAATCTTTTCTCATTCATATATAATATTTCCTTAGTCCTGTGACCAAGGCCATCTCTTATCTTACAGTCATATAAAGTTTTTTCTGTAAAAGACAGAACTAAACAGTGCTAAATGCATGAATGGAAGAATGATAATCTCCAAATAAATATGGAGCGTAAGTCCCATGAAGGAATCAGAGATCAAAAGAACAGATGTGGTCATACATGAAAAGGTGGTGGTGGAATGCATCTTTGACTGATTTGTTCTTACAGGAATTTTAACTGAACTGGTGTTAAAAGTGAATCTTTGCACATGATACACTTAAGACCAAAGGAAGCAAATGATTTCCCCATTGACATGATTTTTCAAGTACCACATCTCAGCAAGATTGTCAGTTGACAGCCTCCTTAAGATGAGAGAAGGCTCATGCCGAATGTACCATTCACACGTTTAGTAACTGAAACTGCAGGCTTTTCAGATGCGCATCTCATCTGCTGACTGGTGGAAGGCTTACAATGAAAATTTTTATGGAGAGTAGGAATGAAACATACTGAACTGCCTAATCTAGCATTTGATAAAAGCAACTGAGCTAGCACTTGAATAAGCACATCTGTTGCAAGAATGCTCTGTTACATTGGAACAAGTCAACAGTGAAAACACCGCAGTTAAAAAGTTTGGTGTGTGTGGTCCTATGTGTACATAAAGGTGTCCCGTGTGACAGTTTTAGTCATACGGATGAACTCATGAATTCATGTTACACATTTCTACAAGGAAAGCTGGGAGCAATAAACATTCTGTGTTTTGATTATGTCATTAAAGAGATTTATCTGCATTTATTACTGTCCTGTTTCAGTCTGTACCTGATTTCTTTCTTTTAACTAGCATTAGACAAATCCTTTATCTAAGCAGGTAAATCAGCCTGTGAGAAGACACTGAGAGGTGAAAGAGTTGTGAGTATCTAAGACACCGGCACACAAGCATGAACATAAGGAATCATCAGCCTCAAAAGCAGTGGCAGAAATATCCAACTCAAGTACGGTAGGCAAATGTAACTTAGAACACCGTGGTTTCAATATGCTTAGTGGAAACAAAGTTGAGGTTCAGTTACCTCAAGCTCACTTAGTTAACTGTTGGGTCCGGTCTCAACCAAGATTCACTGGTGAACTACATGTATTTATTCCATTTTGATATTTGTATTACATGTGTTAACGTACAGACTGATACATGAGGCAAGGTCTGGTGAAAAAAATAATCTTGCTTTGAGACGTAACAGTCACTAGAACTGTAAGTCACTAAATATTTTTTCCATTTCTGCTGATGTGAAGAAAATTCCTCTCTCTCGTCTCAGTACCATTGAATAAAATGTACGCTTATGAAGAATAAAGGTGGAGAGTGATGAAAGAGTAAACACTTTTGGCGGGATATTTTCATAAATTAAGGTGAATTATAGATATCACATTTGTATATTGAATATTATAGACAGATAATTGATTTTGTAAGGTGTATTTTGAAACATACTGTATCCTGCTTTGGAATTTGTACCAAAACTGAAAGTAGTTGTTCTGTATCCAGGAATTTTGAGATAACTGTAAAACAAAAGTATACACATCAGAAATGAAACTGAAATAGTAAGATGTATTTTCTTTTAAAGTACACAGTTACTTAGCTATACTAATGCTCATCTTTTCCTTACATTCTACTGTCACAAATTATTGACGTGGTAAAACTAGGTTAAAAATAGCTACTATCTGAATTATTTTGTCATAGCTGTACTTACTACACCTAAGCATGCAGGGATTATTGTATAGGTAGACATCTGTCAATTCAAAAATACTTATTTTTCTTAGATTGAATCATATTTCTCTTGTGACACAGATTAAGATTATATGATCCAGATTCAGGTGGACTAATTCTAGTATTGTATTTTACTTTTCTCTGGACCATATGTTTTATGAAGCAACAACAAAAAAATATTTATATGCAAATATTACTTAAGCAATGCGTTTGCTTTTTCATGTATACGTTATGTATACTTGCATACATCAAATATAATGCATACCTAGCCATAGAGGTCAAGAGACAAAATCCAATTCTTTGAAAAAGCTATTGGCTCACAGACTTCTATACACCCTATCAGAGAAATTGGCTTTTCTAAGCAAAATACTTGAGAAAAGTATCACTATGATAATATAGATTACTTCAAAAAATTAAGCGTCCGCTACATCACCTAACAAACCATTAAAAAATACTTTTCAAACATACTGAGTCACAGTACATATTTTCCTATATTAGAAACAAATGTTTAGAAAGAAATATAATATTAGGTGTTACAAAATAAACTACGACCTGCTTGAAGACCAAAAAAGAGCTCCTCATCCTGGAGTAATTCCTGAACACAGTCCAGTCTTGTGTTAATTGTTTCAGCATCAACTAGAGGTTCCAGGATATTGGATCTGAGTCTTCGACTTCCACCGGGAGTTTTAGTGTAATTTAGAACACCAAGAAGTGTGTGACCATTCCTTTGAAAATAAAATAGATGTGAAGACTATGTGAACCAAAAAAAGAGATGGCAAGTGTCAGGAGACATTTTCAGGTAACAGTATCCTACAAATCTGAGGCGTGCTTTGGCATGCTTAGTATCTCCCTGTTTGCCTTGTATATTATATGAACTACAGCAGTTTAGGAAGTGAGATAATTCAATGTAATTTACTACAACATTAGCCCTCAATTATTTAAGTACAGAAATATATTTGTACTTAGTATTTTATTCATTTTTTGTAGTAGTATTCCATTGCTACTGCAGTGGTAATTTTCCCTCTCAATTAAACTAATTAAAAATGAACAACCCTACACAAGGAGGCAAATGATCAAATTATAATCAGAGAACAAATACTAATCCAAACAATTTACTCAAAATACATTTCTGAAAATAATTTAAAATACTTACAAGTCCAAAAAATAAATAATCCTTGGTTTCATTTTTTTACAGAACTTATTTCAGTCAATACAGGAGCTAAATAACATGCTTATAATTTGCAAATATTATTTTCATCTTTTTGGCTTTTACATGTTACATATCCCAGGGTTTCACACTTAAAGGTGATTGTATCTGTGTAGAATAAGCCATCTATATTTACACCTACTACACAGCTAAGCAGTTTTAGAAACCTGAAATCTTCTATGCTAGTAGCTGGAAGAAGACCCATGGAATACTGGGGCCATATTAACATATTGCTTTAAATCAGAACTTGAATAGGAAGAAACCTCATACAAGTACACAAAACAAAAAACATGAAGATAGGTAGGTAGGTAGGTAGAGCGAGCAGAAACACCCTGAAATACCATGGCATAAAAAAGCAAAGCAATACTAAAGAGAATTAAAAAAAAAGGGGGGAAATTCAAAACCAGTTGTATTAAGGGTACATTTACTGTACGGTGCAACTCATGGCAACTCTTAAGTGGAACACTACACTTGGGAGAGTATCCACTATCTTTAAGCAACTGAGGACTTACTTCCCTGCACAGTTAAATGAAGAGAGACAAGTCTCTCCAGAATTGAGACTGGCACACAAATTTGACTTAGGTATTTCTGGTGTGCGCCTGTACTATTAACTCTTACCTGTTGATACCTAATACAAAGATATCTAAGCGGGCTTTGGGGGTAAGATCTATGTAATAAAAATAGCTATGTGTGGCTGATTCAAACTTAGCAATGGATCAGCAAAAATTCTGCATCAATAATGCTGAAAAAAACCCAGAGAAACTTAAAGCAGTTTACTGTTGCTCAGTTCCTCCTATAACCACTTGCCTCTCAAAACCATTTGTGAAATCAGGGACAGAAAAGTATTTTTCAGAAAAACATTGCTCCAAAAGTACCTTTAAATGCAAGGCGTTCTGTGATTCTACTGCATCTCCCCGAGGGGAAAGCTCCTATGAACATAACTGAGAGAGTGAGGAATCTCCAGGCTCCCCTTTTTATATTGGGGTGGTTAAGTGGACATCTAAATGGAGGTGGATCTCAGAACGTGACAGGCAGCAAAATGCAAGTTCCAAGTATTTCTCTTGTTAACCAGAAGCGTAACAGTCTGGAGAAGGTAAGCCTTGAAATTTCTTCTGCCTAGAAGGCAACTAACTCCTGATGAGAAGGAAGTGCTCCAAGCATTGATCTCAATGTGGAAAACTACCATGCAATCAAGTACCACACTGTACATTACCACCATTATAGAAATTAGTCTCTATGCCACGATTAGATCTAAAAGACAACAAAACAACCTTTCAAGGCTGAAGCGTGTATCTTGCATAAAATGAGTAAAATTTACGTGTTTTAATCCAACACGAGATACTTCTTGCAGAAATATTGCCTCTTTCATTTTATAATCTGTGAAATTCTGCACAAATAGAAATTTTAAGTCGGAATAAAACATACACATCCATGTAAAGATGATTATGCATCATCTTTCTACAATTCACTTTATGAATTCCTGTGCTAGAAATTTTGTGCTGAGTTGTAACATATTTTTCTGTCAAAATATTTTTTTAGAAGCTCTGAATGGTATGCAAGCTCTCTCATATAGAAATAAATATAATGGTCAGCTCTCTAACACAAATATCAAGGAAACTTAGTGAAATCTATCTTCATAAAAACATAACTTGGAAAAACTATTCTTACCGAGAATCTCTGTTATTAATTACTAGTTCAAGATTTTGTGCTGATGATGAATCTATCATAGCTGTTTTCTCACTCCCCTGGAAACGCACCTTGAGTGATTTAGGAGCATAAATGGCATTTTGAATAAATTCAACATATTTTAGCAAAGCTGCAGCAGCCGCAAGACAGTAATACCTTGGAAAGAAACAATCTTTAATGAATGTTGAATTCTGCTACTGAAATACCACAAAAGCAGTGCGCTACAGAAGTAACATTGGCACTACTGTGGCTTGGCAACTACTGCGATGGGTAGCGCTGAAAAAGCAGTATATTTCAAATATGCACGAACCCATGTCTAGTGAACATGTATTCATGCAAATCAAATATTTATAAATGTTTGAGTCTCTCTGTACATTTGACAGCCTACACCATATAGCTGGTATTGTGAACATACATATTTCAAAAGGTACATGTGACTTGAAGACCCTGGTCACCAAGTATCAACACTTAAAATTGTTGATACATGGAAAATGCTTGCTGAGGCCAGAAAGAAAGGCAGTCATAGCTCTTAAAAGGTATCTTTAAGGAAAGAATGAAAAAGACAAAGTGGAAAGCTGTGAAAGCTCAAAAGAACACCCAAATGTGTAACAGCCTTTCTATTTACATTTCTAGATATATCAAAAACACTGGACGGCAAAATAAAAAGACAGCTCTGTTATGATTTTCTAACTTTTGCAACACAACACAGACACACGTAATGAGTACATAAAATGATTTTGTTAAAAACTTATCTGGACATGATATGCTTTTCCTTATTTAAACGTACTTCGATTGGACCTCCATGAAAACAGTGCTAAATTCAGATGCACACAATTGTTCTATGTACTCCAAACCTTTTGTTTCATTGAAGTATTTTCTCTGGACAGTTGTAAAGGTCACATCCTGTGAAGATGGGGATGAAAGCAAATAGCTTTAAAGTTACATCAGAAAGACTTCTGTATTTTTCTAGTAATACATGTTTCCAAGAAATCTATCGACTGATTCTACAATCTGTCTTCATAGAAGTATTCATTCTAGCTTACTAGCACAAGCAAGTCAATGTAACTGAAGGTGTGTGATGCACAAGCGATTCATGGGAGAAAAAGAGGAGAGAGGTCAGAAAGTAGAAGAGCACTCATGAAGAAGCCATCAGCTCTGTAGGCATGAAGTGATTCAGGTAGTAATTAATAGTTTTTTAAAGGTTCTGAGGCTTTAATACTCATAAATTACTTATACTAGTTCATCTCATCCTCTTTTACCCTGACAGTTCTCTTTTTCCTATTCTACAATACATCAGCCCCATTGATTTATCAGGTTGAGAGAACAAGGGAGATGCAAAGGAGAATGCTTGATTTTTTAATTTCTGTATCTTTCCTAGGTTTGGTATTACTCAAATTACCCAATGCCACAAATTCAAAGCTTTCAGCTTTAATCAGCAATATACTTATCTCCGTAATTGTCAGTATTAGCAGCAGCAGCAGCATGAGAGCTGCATTTAGTTTATTCATTACAATTGTAAAATTAGACCTGAAAATCATAGAAAACAAAATCTGTCTCCATTTAAGATTTTAAAAGTTGTGTAAAACTCTCAAATCAACTATCATATAAAAGTGATCAACAAGAACTCTAAAACATCGAATGAAATTTTAGATCTTACCTTGAAATGTTCCGTTATCAGACTGAATAATTTCGTTGTGCTCCCCACATCACAAGCGGTGTTCGACATTATTATTTCTAGTGGTGTTAAAATCTTGAGTTTAGTAATAACCTGAACAAAAAATTCAAAATACTTCAATTAAAAAAATTATATAATCTAAAATATTTTAGACAGTAATGAACAGCAATAATGAAATACAGAACCCTTGTATTTTAAAATCAGTTCAAGTTCCAAATTTTCTGATAACTTCTACACTAATGAATCAAATTCATATGTATCTAAATATACCCAAAACTAAATTAAAAACAAACAAATAAATAAAATTTAGAGCTTATCCCCTGTTATTGGAACACAGAATCATGCTTGCCGTTGAAGCAAGAGAGAAATATCCAAAACAATATTCCATGGCTACGATGGGGGAAAAGGACTTATTTCAACAGATGGCAGCTTTATGGGCTTGCAGCTGAAAGGTTCATGGTGCTCTGGATGATGAAGCAATGCAACACGTCTGAATATTACTAATCTTTTGATTGAGACTAGTTTTTGATTTTGTTTTAACCTCCTCTAGTAACATTTATCTCACTATTAACATGGCTAAAAATGTGCATATTTTACCAGCTTTACATTATGCGTACCCCCATAGGGATTTTAAGTAGACTATATGCTCTTCTACTTGTTGACTGTGTAAGAAAGAAGAAACAACATTGTGTGTTTATGTTCATTTATACCAGCATTCACAAATTCTCAAGGGACGAACATGAAAAAACAGACTATATTTCAACTGCTTAGAAGCTAAGATGTGCAAGAAGGAACAGATGATGTCACAATGAAAAGGCAAACAAGCACAAAAAATACACAAAAGAAATAATCTAAGAGCATTCGGGGTGGGAGAGCTGTCCCTGTCCTTCATATCTGCTGATCATTAGAAGTTCTTTTCCAGTGGCATCACAGTTCAACAAATCTTGAAGAACTTCAAGAATACAAGAAACTTTCCTGAATTTATCTGCAGAACATTCATGAACAAAAGTGTGCACAAGAAACAGAAAATACAGTAGGCTGGATACCAATCACTAGGCAAAGCATGGATTCTGAGAGCGTAAGAAAACAGCTGATCAGCAGATAGACAATATTGTTGAAAGGAGTCAGATGAATGTGTCTTTACAAACAGATTGTGTTAATCCACTTGCAGATAGGGCCAGAGACTTGTAGACAAGGAAGTAACACGACAAACCATCAATTTCAAAAAATGTTACTAATTGACACCAACTGCTGTTTAGTCAAGGTCATGCTCAACCCTCGAACTTCGAGAACAACAAAGACTTAACAGGGTTATGAATATTAACTTCCCCACCCAGGGTGGACTTAAAGCTAATTTTAATGGTCATGTATCACATGTTATATGGGGGGAGCATATTAACAGGGAGATGTAGTAGGCAGATCGGGAAGTCTGTACCTCCCAAGTACCTCAGCCAACAGGGAATGGGTGAAGGTGATGCGGCTGGGAAGATCAGGATAAAAGGGAGGCTGCAGTTCTCCAACAATTTGAGAGACCCCACGCAGAAATGCCTCATGGCCTCTCCCTTTGTTCATGAATAGAAGTTACAGGACTCCTCTGTCTCCTCTGTGGACATAAACCTCAAGCAACATGAATTTTTTCACACATTATTAAAGGTATGAGAGATTAAGGCAAGAAATTAAGCTGTCAGGACGTTTCCCGCATTAAAGGAAAAGTAGTTGTATGCTAGCATCTCTCTTTTTATGACTGGATGGTGAATGCAGTATCAGGTATGAGCACTGAACAGAGAATTCAGTAATCTAAATGGAAAATTAGGAACATATATGTACAAATAAAAACTCCAGCTTTTATAACAGTAAGGCAGGAAGACAATGAATCTGGCCATGGCCTGAGAGGCAGTTATAAAGGATTTTCAATATGTAGCTATGTGTGTTAAGATCAGAATGAACAGGCTTTAAAAGCACTAATGCTTAAAAATAAAAGAAAACAAAGAATCCCCAAATACTATACAACAGCTGTTGTAGTAACCAGTTTTGATGGTTGTTTATATCCTGAGTCAGAGCTACTTACTGTCCTAATGAAGCTTTTGTTTCTTTGAATACTGTAAAGATGCTACAAGCCACATTATTTCCTAGCATGCATAACTACAACAAAACCATGGAAGAAGTTGTTTCACTAATGCTGCTGCTGCATAAACCAGGACTACTCACCAAACTAATGCAGAACATGAAGCGCTGGCCGTAAATTGAGTGCATTTCATTTCAAACTGAGAAGGAATACTTATGTAACCAAAGCCAGACCTATAATTACTCTACCACACACACATTTATGCAGTTCTATCCTCAGAGTTGTTTTGCCTGACGAAGAATGCTTGTAAGTTTTGCAACCATATATTGTCCAATGCTCTTCAAAACAAGGCGTTTCAGTCCCACAAACAGTGTATTTTGCAGAAAGGCTATTTTCCTTTTGAAACACATTCTTTCCTCTTTAATATCTCAGGCATGGTAAGGAAAATAGCAGTCTTTCCAACACTGCATGTTTTCTAGAACTTTTTACTTCCACTTTTGAGAAATCTCTTCCACAAACTAGAAATTTAATTTCCCATTAGTCATATTTTTTTCAAGAAAGTAAGTCACAACAATTAGCCTATAAAATACCTTGGCATAAGTTGTATTGTCTGCAAATTGTGATAATATCATCTCTGGATTTTTTAAATCTATACTGGCCATTCCTACTTCACCTCTGGCAAGGCCTCTTCCTTCTACTACAGCTACAATAACCGATGCAACAGTATGAGCAGAAACTGCAGATGAGGACGTAACTGCAAAACAGTGGTATATATTGAGTTACATTCAATTCAGATCAATGAAAGATTGATCAAGGAGCATCACAAACGACAGAGCAAGGATAAACAAATATACAGATGCATGAAAGAATCATTATCAGTTCAGTCTTTAAGAACACTAAAAACTGAACTGATAATGATTAGTCAGACTGTGAAAGAATGAACTTTAAATCCCATTACTTTTGCATTACCAAAGCATGTATGATACATATAACATGGCACAAGGCATCATTACCCTGTAACACCATTTTGCTCACATGAAGCACTGCAAAATGTACCCCCATCAGCTACTGCGTAAGTGTTCTGAAGAACTAGTGTTCTACACCTCTGAACACACCAAAATAAAATATATAAAACTTGCATCAAGAAACTTGAGAATTATGTTATATGTGATGTCCAGTGCACTACAAGCCTAAAAATAAACCCTGATTAGAGTTGTGTATTAATTTGGGTTCTTTAGTGACCACACTACATGGCCACAAATACAATTCAATTTTGGACAATTTGAAAAAAAGTCTGAATTCTAACTACACTGATAATTCGTATATGAATGCAAAGTAAGTGGCAAGAGGATGCAATACCAAAACATCTTCTCAGTGTGTAAAGTAGTATTTTCTTGTTGGTGTATTGTTCCTTGGCAGCATTCTCTGTGGTACAAAACACATTGTGTTTTGAGTTTATTTTAGTATCTTAACATATCACATTAAAAATTAAACTAAGTTTAATAAAATAACATCAGAAATTTAAGTTGGACTATTTCCTCTAAGAGCTGTTAATCTTACCCGAATATCCCATAAGAGGGGTATGGCTCCTGCAAACAGATCTACCAGAAGAGAGAGGTGTTTTTCCTGTACATGTGCTGTTCAGGCCTCGCACAGAAGAAGAACTCGTGAGATTCAATGTGTTAGCATTTTCTACACAAGAACTTTTGTCCCCAAAATACGATTCTGAGGGGAGAGAGAAATAAGTAAATTATGAAAACAGCCACAACAAATTTTTATTCAGAAAGCAATATACAAAAAGCAGCTTACAAAACTTCATTTTTTATTAGTAGAAATAGAGATATCCAAACAAAGCGTCATTCTATGAAAACTCTCCAGAGTATAAAATGAAATAAAAGTCAGACTGCTCTGAAAACAAGCTTGCATTAATATGATTATTTTCCATAATGAGACTACCTGCAGTGCCAATAAAAAATAATTTACATTGTTGAACTGAAATAATACAACAGAAGTCACTTTACTATGTTTCATTTAATATTCTAATAAATTCTAGATTTATTTAAAAAATGCTATAAATCAACTTTATCTCACATTTGCCCATCATTTAAAAAATCATTACCTAAAACTGCACGTGTTTATGACAAAGCTGAGCATTAAAAGCTGAGCATTCCTTTTAAAAACCAGGACAAAAAAAAGAGAATAACCACTTGGTAATGATAACCCTTTGAATTTCTGGGGATCAACTCCCAGTAATCATACAGCAATCTGGGATGTATTTGTTAACAGCAGTTTCTTTTACGCATGTATTTAAGATCTACCTATGTTTTTAAATGCTGCAAAATATCTTTGTCTCAGAACACTTTTAAATTCCAATACATTATTTAAGTAATTTACTTGTTTCCAATTCTCTTGAGATGACTGAGCGCATCCCTCGTCTAGTTTAGATAACCGCTTTTTAAGATTAAAAAAATGAATGAAAATATAAACAGCCGACTCACTTTAAAAACTCCAGGTATTATAAAACATGCAAACACAAATGTTTCTGTTTGTTATGTTTCATTAAATACTGACACACAAGACAAAATGCTTCAGTATTGTTTTTAGATGATCAATTAACTTCATGACTCTTGGTCAAGGTTGCCTGGTACGAAAATATTTACAGTACTGGAGTTCTGGGGTTTGCTTGGGTTTTTTTGAGGGCAAGGTGGGATTTTCATTTTGGTTGGTTGGTTGGAGTTTCTTTTTTAATCTTAAAACTGTGCCACGTGATAAAAATATCAGTTCAGACTGTTTGATTAGGGACTTTTAAAAGTCATCAGCACTGCAATGCATATCGATAATTTTTTAAAAACAGCATTCACTTAGATTTTAGCACAAGTTCACTCAGAGTTTTGGCAGAAGAGACTTCTCTTAGAAGGTACCGATTGTGGCATAACAGGGGGAAAACAGTAATTTTAAAGACCAGATGAACCAAACCATATAGAGGTATTTCTTAAACCCAACATTTAAGTCATGCCCTATTCAAATTAGTATTCTGTTTGGGATTTTTTTTTTTTTTTTGGATTTCTCAGTAATCATATATATTACCCAAACCCATTTTACTTAATTTCCAATTTATGCATAATAGAGATATATGTACATCAGAATTCATTGCAGCAAGCGTTAAAATAATTTCCAATTATTTCCAGTTTCTTTTTGTCTGAAAACACCGCAATTTTAACTTTTTTTGCTGCCTGCCAAGATACCGACTTTGATAGTAGATTTATGTGAAGGATGGCAAATAGCAGTATTGCATTATAAGACCACAACATTCTTACCACACATCGAGGAGGACAGGCACTTAAAACTATTTCAAAGACCAGGCAAAAAAAATAAAAACAAAACCAAAAAACAACAGCAACAAAACTCCCAAAACAACCCACAAATCAAACACAAACCCGAAACCCATAACCAATTGAATGTGTTTCAGTTCTCTGCTGTAAAGCCAACACTGTACAGCAATTCAAACACGTTTATTAATCCCACCAGAGAACTTAGCTACTACTATCTACAGAAAATAAAAGATTTATTTAAAGAAGTGCAAGGAACGAATCCCATTGTTCTGGTAAGCTAAATGAAAGGTGGTCTCTGACTGTGAGTTGCTGTTGCCCCATCTCAGTTAGCACCGCTTTCAGCAGCTCTTGCGGAACTCGACCCGAGCAAAGAGAGCAGGAGGGTAAAGAAAGAGATAAAGGCCTGGGCAGAGAGCGTACCTCCCCTTTCGGAAACGGCCGGCTTCACCGCGCTGCTCCCAGCGGCCCGGCTGGCTGCGAGGCCTTCCCCTCCCCTCCTGGAGCCGCCCGGCCGTAGCTCGCCGCTGGAGGAGCCCACGGTGCTCTCCGTGCTGTGCGGCGTCTGCAAAAGCCCCAGGGTGTAGCGGGGCGTCTGCTCCACCCGCTCGCCCACGCCCGGCGTGGAAGAGCCGCGGCCCGTGTAAGACGCCGAGGTGGACGAGGCGGCCGCCCGCCCGCCCGCGCCCTCCATGGTGCAACCCCTCAGCATCGCCCCCGGCCCGCGCGGCACCGCGCCCACCGCCGGCAATGGCGGCACCCCGGGCCCGGCTGTCGGGGCGCCCGCCCGGGGCCGAACCCCACACTCCGAGATGGGACCTGCTGGTAAAAGTTGTCGAGCTGCAGCTATAAATGATAACAGCAGTAAACAGAGCTCCTGGCCGTGCAGCGGGTTTCATTATAAATACGCAAGGGCCACAGGAACGCAAAGAAAGTGCTTGTTCTGCTCTTTTAAGCAGGAATACTGCACTTAAACGTAATTTACCCCGCATTAATTCTCCACTATTGTTATAAATGCATATTATAATATTGGCTTTCCGCAAATATTAAAATAGATGCTATATGTATAATGTTAAAATAGCTTTACTAGAAAGATACCGGTTTTGTAACAATAACTAATGCCTTTATTTCTGTTACTAACTTAGACATAGTAGTGAAATAGCTGATACAGTTATGCTTGTGGTAACTGAACTGTCTGCTTGGTTGGATAACATCCAATGTATGATGGAAACCCCTGCTACTGACATGCCAGTTATCAGCAACTACCGTCTACAGAGACCATGGACCAAGACCCAAACAGGAGGTGATAAAAACAACTGACCAAAACCACAGCCAGAGAATACACATGCTTTGAAAAGGCAGATCCGAGGAGGAGCCATGGTAAGCAGTTCCTAGAACATGTAAACTAGTTTGGGGAAAAGACTGATTATGTATAATTGTTTATGCATATGCATTCGGCTGATGCAATAGGAAAAGTTTGTAAAGGGTGTCTCCGAAATGGCAGGTGTGCTCTTGGCTAAGTGCCAAGCACCCGGCGCTGTAACTTTTGGCTTTATTGTCTTTGTCCCGTATTGTCCTTTATTAAATTTTTAAATCCTAACAGGAGAGTGAACTTCGTTTTTCCACAACCATTCAGACTATTTTAGCAGGAGCTTCACCAATGTTTTCTTCCTGCTCAGGAGTTTGGAGACAAAACGATTTCTGAAATAACCACAAAGCTTGTTTACCTCTGTACTTGTCTTAAACACATGCTTGTACGAATGTTTTAGAACATTAACGCTGCTTTGTATATTAGCATCATGTAACATACACCACTAAAATGTTTCAGTTCTCATTTTGACTAGGCACAATTTTGTCTCTGTTGCTAAATACACCTCAGTCTGTAACAGATTAGAAACTCTGAAGACAATTCCATTTTGTCTACACAACATGGAAAAATAGCAACTTTCTATCTACTAAACTCTGTTTTCCGGAATGAGAAGAAGTGCGCTTGCAAAGGAAACCATAATGGAAAAAAAAAGTACTTTAAAATTTTAGGTTAACCTTTACTGTTAAATAAAACCTGATCAGTGCTCTTATTCCCTCACACTCAACACAAAGCCTATTGTAACTTTTTTCCAAACCTTGAAAACCAAAATTTGACCAAAGAATTAATCAGGAAACTGGGCAGATAAAAATAGTAGGTTTTTTTTACCTTATCTAAAAGCCTGTAGGCTTTAAAAATTCATTAGAAATATCTGAGCATTCAAATTCACATTTTGTTTTTGAAATTCATGAGAAGTGAAGGTCTCTCAAAAATCAACTTTAACCAGTTTTAGTTTACTCTACACTAACACAGCTAAAAGAACCCAGATATTGAGCTCCACCTGTAAAAGCCAAGGCTTTTACAGAGCCTAGCCCACTCTACTACCACACAAACTACTGCTCCCTGAAGGCCAGAGCCTGGCGCCCTCAAAAGACAATGAAGATAACTGTGCCAGCTGCCTACAGCCCAGAGATGAACTGTATGGGCTTTGCCAGAAGTGTCTAGACAGATCAATGTACTATCACACCATCCTGAGGCTGTGCTACCCTATCTTTAGTATTGCTACAGCCCTGGGCAGGGCAGCTCCAACCCGACACAGACACCCAACACCCCAAGCAACGTGACTGTGAGATGCGATAAGCGCATGAGCAAGAATGACTTCTGTAGGGAATATGCCACCAGCAGAGAGGTCCAACAGTGGTGTGACAGTGCAGGTGCTCTACAGCAGTCCCAGAAACTGGTGACTGCTGCAGCCATCGGCAGAGATGAGAGCCATGAAAAGCAGAATGATGGATGAGCAAGAAGCCAAGCTTTAAGACAGAAGACTGTTATAAGCATGGGGATGCAATCCTCGAAGACAACTCTGTCAAAAGAGAAATTCACAGAGCGCACCCACTGCACGTTGCAGTGGCACCACGGCCCTCATGGCCAGGCAAAGCCCCCCTTGTAGCCTCTGCATCGTGACCCCCTGGTGCCGATCCGAGCTCCCCTGCCGTGCCACCTTCGGCCACCAGGAGCCATCCACACCTACAGAGGCGTCTCGCTTGCCTCACCCACGTCTGCTAGCCCTTGGCATCTCCTCAAAGGGGAGACACACCCCGCGCCCCATCGTGATGCCCTTGTGACCAGAGAAAGGGGTGTGGCAGCATTGATCCCGAGCACGGCACATCTGCCACCCACACCAGGACAGTGCTGGAGAGCGGCAGACAGGAAAGGAAACAGCACCCTGGTGGAGCAGTACCACACTGGGACCCCTCAGCAGTGCCAAACCGAGAGCTGGACGTCCTGCAGCCGGCGGGGAGCTCCGGCTGCCAGGCGTGCGGCAGGGCTGCAGCACACCAAGGGAACTAACTGTTTGTGCAGATGGAGGGCTTCATTCTGGACAAGCCATCATCGAAGTGTTGTTGGAGTAAGTTTTATATAAAATCAAAGAAAAAGAAACCTTTTGTACAAATAAGTAACAAAATTAATGTAGCAGACAATTATGTTATTTATCTACAATAGTCAACAATACAAAGAATTAGATACAAAAGGTTTCTTGGTCAAAAGCTTACTATACATTTGGAACATCTGTCCCCCTATCTCAAGACTGATCAAATACAAAGAAATTAAGCATAAAGCTTTCTGGCTTTTAAGAGATGCCATGATCATAAGACTGAAGAAAAAAACCCTTAAACCCAAAACTTCTGAGTCTGTTCTCCAGACTTGAATAAAACAAAACTTAAGAAAAAAAATTATGCTCCACCACCAAACATATTTGCTACGAGGAGCACTGGGATAAAAAAGGAATGTAGTCAATACTGAAATCCTTCCTTATGTTACCTGTATGATTTGGAAAAAATCTGTCTCTGGGAGAAGTGAGGTCAGTTTGCAGATACTATATATGGAGACTGAAAGGGGAGAGGGGAAATTCTCATTGATGGGATCATTTTGTATTCACTGTGCTGCACAATGACCAAGGACAATGCTTCTGAAGATGAAAAACTCCACCACCAGAGATTATCCTGAAGCCTGAACCATCTTCAGGAAATAATTATACCTCTGGGTTTTCTCCCCAACGTTTTTAGCTGGCATTTCTCTGAGGGAGAGGGAGGCTCTCATGAAGATACTTCATGCTCCCATGCTCTGAAAAGTCAGAAACAACATGATTGTCTCCCCTCAGCAACCACTTCGTAGTTAAGAGTCCTTCAATTCCCACTGGTCCACGTGCATGGATACGCGAAGTACTAATTCCCACTTCGGCACCTGTAGGAAACATCCAAGATAAAGGTAATTAATCCTCTGATGATGTTCACTTCATACTGAATGGTTTTGCAATTTTAAGTAAAAAAGCTGCCTGCCTTTCAGGGACCTGCCATTCTCTGCTCCTCTCCACATACCAGTTCTATTTACCTTGATAGAGAAGCTCCAGTAGGTTAACTATTACATTATAAATTGTAATGGTTATACTTCTGGCTGCTACAGTTACTTTCAGAAAGAAATATGCAGGAGAGAGAGAGGTATCTCTTACATTGATCTTAGACTGACCTGAGGGCATAATCTTAAAAAAAAAAAAGAAAATAAAAGCTAAACTAGTAAAGATTATGATCTTATGTCCTTTTTTATCACATTGAGGAGATATTGAAAGACCTTAACTGGAATTTTTTAGTCACAGGGAATACTGTTCCAGCTGACACAGTAACAGCATGTAGCGGAGACTTCTGATTTTCCACCTCATGAATGAATGTTTCCCTTGTCTTCTGCAATTCACAGTAGGTACACCTGTTTATTTAAGCAGCTGATACCAGTTTGGTTCCTGCCCTTCATTCCTTAACACTGCAGGATTGGCACACTGGACAGCATCTCAATCTGCCCAGCAGGACCAAAGCATTGCATTCTTTACAGCATCATTAGAAAGAGAAACAAAAGGAAAGCTGTTCAGCCATTTCACATCCTGTATTGCATTGTTCTATCACTATATGCATGCAGCTTACTTTATTGCAATTGAATAGAGCTTTAAAGGATCCAAAATATCTTTGTGTGGATGAAATTTCTAGGCTTCAACTTTTCATACAGTACCTTTCCTGAAAACCTTTTATTAGACAGTAAGATAAGAGATTAATCCTATCCTTCAGGGTTCATACTGCCACACTTTTCACCCACCAAATTCTGCAGTCACAACCCTGCAATATCTTCCCTCTTACCAAGTCCAAATCTATAGCCATCAGAGAATCGGGTACTGGCATTCCAGAAAACACAAGCGCTGTCCACATGCTGAAGGAAGAACTCTGCTGTTCTCTCTGAGAAAGAGGCAGATACAAAAATTCCATTACATACAGAACGATCATGTATTTCAATAAACACAACATAGAACAGTGAACGGATATAACCGTACAAACTTTCACATGCAACCTTATCAGACAGTACTTAAACAGCCTGGGCTAAGCCACGCTCACTTATACCTTCCTCCCAGTAGACTTATCAAGTAGACACAACTACTTAGAATCTTAGAAGAAGCTCACAAAGATTATAAGAAAGCAAAAAGATGTCTAATTCTAACTCCATTCAGTTTAGAACCTTCAAAGAGGGATTTAGTTGCATGACCAGGGAGAAAGAACAGCTGCCCCAAACAGTATTTGTCATTCAAACTGAGACAGTTAAGCTACAGTCAGCTCTCCATTAGTGTCAACCATGGAATTGTTCCAGATACTGAAAAATCCTAAACTCAATTGCTACTGCAGGTAATATTTGAGAAGTACAATGCAGAAATGCCACATGCAAGTGTGTGAACTTGGAGGACACTAGCCCGTAGCAACAAGACAGACATTCAAGAGCAACTCTGTTTCCAGTACAAAGCACTAGTTCACCAGGCCCTGTGACAGTGGTTATGGTATCAAATGCATGCCTTTTAGTGACATGCATTTAAGTTCAGCAAGAAGTACAGAAACAGAAGCCTACTTGACTCACACTGGCCAGCCACAGATCAACATGACCTTACTGCAGCTGATTCTCAGAAGTTCTGGGCTTGGTTTGGTTGGAGAGTCAACCTTTGTCTTGGCACAGCTGTAGTAAGGTTTTAAACTGGTTCAGACCCAAGAGAAGAACTACTACAATGTAATTAGTTACACTAACACCAGGAATTAGCAGTCAAACCAAAACAGCAGCTTAAAGGAGGAGCCTGGTCACTAACCATTCTCTGTGATAATAACATCCGTATGGGAACTTCCATACTTGTGGATATGTTCAACAGCCTCTTGAGCGCTGTCCACGACCTCAATGCAGCACTCCAGGTCCCCATATTCTGTGCGCAGAGATTTCACTTCTGAAGGGCTGAATGTCAAGTAAGATGCAAACTTTGGGCCAGCATGAATCTTCACCTGCAATACCAGAAACATTTTGTTTGTGGCTGCTGACCTTACCAGAGCCTTTCAGGTGAAAAGTGCAGCTTCTTGTACTCAGTATGGGATGGACAGCAGTCCCTGTGGTGCTATGTTTTGGACTTGTGACCAAAACGGTGTTAAAAACACACCAATGTTTTGGCTGTTGCTGAACAGAGCTCGCACAGCATCAAAGTCCTCTCTTCCCCCCTGCTCCATCTCTGTGCCCCTAGCAAGAAGATTGGGAATGTGCAGGAAGTTGGGAGGGGACAAAGCCAACAGCTGACCAAAACTGACCAAAGGGGTATTCCATGCCATATAATGTCATGTGCAGCAATACAAATTGAGGGGAGGGGTTTCTTGAAGAAGGTAGGCATTGCTCAAGAGACTGGCTGGGCATTGGTTTGTTTGTGGCAGACAGCAAGTAATTAGCTTTGCCTTGAGAGTATTTTGAGGGGCTGGCGAGTTTTTAGTTTTGTTTTGGGGTTTACTTTTTTATTGGGTTGTTTCCTCCTCTTTGTCCCTTTCTTCTTCCTCTTTCCTTCACTTATCAAGGTGTCTTTCAACCAACAAAGTTCCTTGCCTTCGCTCTAATTTTCTCCTCCTGCCCCCACTTGGAGCGGGGGAGAGTAAGCAGGCAGCTGGATGGTGCTTAGCCACTGACTACAGTTAATCCACAACATACATGAAGTGTAAGAAAAATACACCTATACTTTAGGAGACTCGGCACATAGGTGAATTAGCTACAAGGTACAATAACAGACATGCTAGGTTGGCTACCTATTGTGACAAGCTCCTAATTCAGGACTCATTTGAAATTATTTAAAACAATTGCATCACTTAGTCATCAGGCAAGAAAGGCCAGTACAGAACTACTACGAAAAGAGCTAAAATCTGCAGCCAGCCTTTGTTTTAAGACAGCAACTGCAATGCAGAGAATAACAAAAGGAATGCTTCCAAGTTTGCACCTACAGAAGTCTTAAGATCTTGAATAGCTTTTATCCTTTTACTTTATAACTCGGTATCAGCCCTCTCTGAAGCCCATCTCAGATGCAAAGGAATTACTGTGTCCAAAACCAAGAAAAGTCACACGGATATTTTTCATTTGTTATAAAGAAGATTTTAACACATTATCAACCTCTGCCAAAACACCTAAACAATGAGAGAGAATTTAGAACACATACTGCACAGAAATCCCATGCAATTGAAACACAAGAAATTTTGACAAGACAAGCATAAATGGGAAATAAGGCGTAAATCTACTAAATGTGAAGGCTTTTAAGAAGATATCTGTAAACCAGCATTTTCTTGTGCAACTATAAATGACTTTAATTCCATAATCCTGCCCAATATTTGTATGTTTCCTGTTGTCAGGTTAGCTTAGACAGAGGTAATATCCTCCCCACTGTATAAGGAGATGGGTGGGTGGTCGTGGAAATGTACTAGTACTCATATTCCTCCTATCCAAAATACAAACATCTACCCTACACTCTACCCTTCCCAAGAAACAACCGAACAAGACATTAAAAAGCCCCCAACATTGAGAACTTGCTACTGACTACCTATCAGCTTCCTTTATTATAACCCTTTTAACATCATCAAAGCGTATGACCTCTCTATCCTGCATTAATCACTGCCTGTACGCTCTATTTGTCAAATACACAGTGCTGTGTGAAAACCCTTGATTTATGTGCAATTTATACTTCTTCATGGATATTTCTTCCTGATGCATCTCTGCTACCTTTACTGAAAAACATTGCTTGTGTCTAGACAACTAATTAGTACACTGGCCTTTTGATGTCCTTTAACATACCAGGAGGGAAAACCAGGGTGGGAATAAAGGGCTAGCAAAAGGAAAATTTTAAAAATCACATGTATGAAGCAAATTCAGAAAGGATAAAAACAGGAAGGGAATTCACTTGGGTAAGAAGCTAAATGAATAGATTCAGGAAGAAGAGGCTTTGCATCTGGCTGAATGTGAAAGGGTAGAGAAAGAGTTGTGTATATGCTCTTTTAAGGCAGCAGATTATTTTTGCTATATCAAAAGGTATATATATAGCAAAGGTATCCCAGTAACAGCCTGTAGCTGTCCTGAATAAGCTGCTTTCAGATAATTTCTAGAGAAACACTTGACACTATGTGTAGAAGCAAATTTCATTGACATGTACGAAGACACATATGGGTAACTAAAATGTTATGCCATGTAAACAGGGCTGCACCAGCCAGATGAAATGCTCCTAAAGTTTTAAGAAAAAAACCAAACAAAAACCACAACACAAAACACAAATATGAGTGACTAACCTGTTCTACTCTCAACATGTCTATGATCTGATCAAACAACGGGGTTCTCAGCAAGTCTCGATGAATTAAGAGAGTTTCCAGAGCATTACAGGCAGCAGGATATTCACACTTTGAGTCTCGGACTGAGGTTTAAGAGTAGATAATTAGTTACAACAAAGATCTTGGATATTATATAAATTATAAATTACCAAAACTACATTGCATACTCCAAAGTTCAATTACACCCATGAGATTCAAGTCACCCTCCCACAGCTTACTTATTCGTGTGACCTTCTCAACACTGGCATCCGTGTCAACATACACATGACAGATCCCTTCACTGTGTCCCATCACTGGGATTCCCTTAGCAGCTTTCTGGATATTCCTGACTAGCTGTGATGAACCACGTGGAATGATAAGATCTATCAGCTTATCCAAACGGCAGAGATCTTCTACTTCCTCTCTTGTGTTCACCTATGGTAGTTGCAATACAAAGAGTTTACAGTTTGAACTCTCAAGTTTTGCCCACGCTTTTTATACATACCATACCAAAGAAATAGTTGATTTAACTCCAGGCACTTACCAGTTGCACTGCATCTCTGACTCCGTGAAGAGAGAGTGCTTCTTGTGTCAGATGATGAAGGATTTGATTGCTATGTGCTGCCTCTTTCCCTCCTTTAAGCAGTAAGCCATTTCCACTGGCTATGGCCAAAGCAGACACCTGTCAAAGGAGTTTATTATGGGGAAAAAAAAACCAAACCCTTAAGTGTAATCTGGTTCTTCTGTCAGAATAACACCCACAAAATAAAACCAGGATTTTTTGTTCAGTTGATTTACTCAATATTCATCTGCAGTTTTCCTTTTATGGCTCCGAAGAACCATTACAAGTAGCAGTACATTTAACTCCAGAAATTAAATGTGCTAGTGTTTCAGGGTGCTAGAGTTTTCAGGGTGCTATTGCCATGGGGAGACTACAGAGAACAAGTCAGAGGAAACTATGGATATAGGGCTTCGTATGAATTGGGTAGCTGTGTGGCCAGTTACCACAAGGAGAATAATTTTAGGACCAAGAACTCCTGTCTGTAACCATTCCAGCACAGAGTGGCAAATAAGCTCTTCCTGTGAACCGGAAAAACATTTCCCTCATGCTGTCTAAAACAGCAGTCATAAATAGACAACACTTGCTCTAAGTGTGGAGAAAAAAAATTGAGACAATAGGCCCAGCATCATCTTTGCTTCCATGTTTATCACCAAGAACCTGATAGATATTGCTGCCCTTCTGTTTCAAGTGTCAGATTTCACCCATTTAAGTCCAGCAATGCAAGAGGTTTTGTTCTTTTCTAGCTAGGAGTATGTCAGATGCAATAAAGCTCTTTTTCAAAACTTATTTTACTTTTGTATCCTTTTTTGTATTCCTCATCCCAACTTCATTCACAACGGCCTCACAATTTGTCTACCTACTTTAAAAAAAGTTAAAAAGCATGCACTCCTTTGGAAAACAAAATCACCTCCCCTCCAGAACCTTTAGAATAAACAAACTCAGTATTTTAAGTTATTTTGCTGTGTTACTATCTTCTGGGAAAGATTATACATATCATTATCATCACCTGTATATATCATCACCAAACCTACACTCATTAGAGTATCTATTGTACATTGTGATGCTGATGCCAAAATTAGCCAGGCTCACACCTAACAAGAAGTTAGCTTGGTGGCACACTTTAGATCCCGATTCATAAAATAACCAGCCAGACACATCTTTCCCCTTCTAGTATCAAATGGGTAATAATACTCACAATGCTTGATATTCTACTTCATTTGAAAAGAGTATTGAAAAATAAGAGACACTTTAGAAAAACACACTGAAGTGTAACAGTCTAGGAATTTTGCCTTACATAGCTATCATGTGTCTTTTTAACTTACATAACTAGACATTAAAAAGCCATCTGATTGAAAGTACTTTCTAAGTATCTGCCCCTCCAGATCAGTATCACAAAGGAAAACTAAGCAAGTAAGCTTATTTAAATAAAGAGGCCTAAGATTAAAAGAAGGGTTTTGACCTGGTTTGAAAAAATGAAAATAAAAAAATACCAAGAATTAAGACACAAAAATCAAAAACTTGTGTGATTAAAAGTAGAACACAAGGTAGGGGGTTTCAAAATGGTTCAGTCTCAAAGACTAGTAGAGCATGACTGTATTTCAGAGCAACAACTAGATTTGGTGGAATCTATACAAAACAGTCTCTGAAGGATGCTTGCAATTTTGCCCTGTAAGTATTAGAGGCAAACATGCTGTTTGTATATGCTCACTAGAAGTTTATTAAATCTTAACCCAAACAAGCACGAGATGCAGTAGTAAACTAAGAGGAGGGAACTGCTCCTCTGCAATCAGAGACCCACCTAGTATCAGGTACAGGATGGGACAGAAATCATGCAATTAAAATGCAGAGTTATCAAAGATGATCCTCTGAAGTCGCATCAGGAAGCCTGATGTGAGTACGAGGACAGGAGGTTGGCAAGAAGCAAAGCAACTACCAAGACAAGCTATCCCAAGTCTGTAAAACAAAGCAGGGGAAGGGAGGGCAGGGCAGGGAAGCCAGCAGGAGTCAGTCTCCTGTAAGTTTTAAGATACAGCAAAGAGAAAGAGGAAGACATCAACTATGCGAGGCAAGAGACCTGGGTTGAAGTCCAGGAAGACAGACTAGAATTCAACAAGGTAACATACTGGTTATCTGTAACAAACAGAGCTGGTAGTCAAGGGAGACTAGCGCCTTTTTGTTTTCTCCTACAGCATATTCCTTTTCACTGTGAAATGAGGACTATTCACAAAAATCCGGCATGAAGTACAAAGCTGTCCACTGGTTGAGCCACACATCTTTTTCAAAGTGGCTGTACTCATCCTTTTCTACTGAAACACCTGCTCATATGTTAGAGAACTCCTCAATGAAGTTTCCTAGATACCTAATGTTAATTGTGGGAAAAAATGTGGATAATCAAGGGGTTTTTTTTGTTTTCATTTTAAAATCTACTTCAGTTGCTCAGTAGCTCAGAGTTAGAAAGTAAGACCAAGGTTCCCTCTGCAGCATTAGTGCAGCACCCACATTTTCATGCATTTTATAAAAGCATTTACTTACAGCAATACTTTCACACAGTACTGCAAAGGAAGGCATTTACCCTTAACATACCTGCCTTATTACTGGCATAAGACAAAATTATTAACTGAGCACTGCAAAAGCAAGTTCTAAAAACATCCCTGCATAAAAAATAGGGAAGCCAACAAAATCAATTCTATATGAATCCAAGCCAGAGTCCTTTGAAACTATACTTCTTGTAGTCTCTTACTTGCCCATCAAGAGAAAATACCTAACAGTGTAATCTACCTTCCTTACATACCTGTGGAAGACAGTCAGGACGAGACTCAAAGATCACGAGAAGGACACCAATTGGCACTGTCACCTGCTCCAAATCCAGGTCTTTTGCTATTCGAGTTCGCCGAATCACACGGCCGACGCTGTCCTGCGAGGATGCTGCAATCTGACGCAGACCAATAGCCAAGCTGTTCAGCTTTGAAGTAGACAGACTTAGGCGTTTCAACAAAGGGAGTGCTAATCTCCCTAAAAGAAAGAAAGAGCTGTGCTGAAGGTAGATTGGTCTTCCTAGGCTCAAGCAAAAGTGACTTAAACGAGTGCTGAACCCAAGGAAAATTAAGGTATTTCCCACACCCTAGCAAGTAACCCACCTGGTATTAAAAATGCACAGCATTAAGTCCAGTAGTCACAATAAAACCCTTCAAATATGATGACAATTTCACCCACCACATTTTCAATTAATGTGGATTAAGTGCTTTGTACATGAAGCAACCGCAGAAACCACCAACATCCAGACAGATAGGGATTGTCCTGTTTCATGTACTGAATGCATGACTGAATTTCTTATAATTTCTACCCTTGCAGTATTTCTGGAAGTTCCGGGCAGTAATTTCATCCTTCTGTTTTCCAAACAGAAACGCCAAAGCATGGACACACGCATAGCATTTCTGTGCAGACAGGCAAGAACAACTTGAATTTTACAGTCTGAAGATGTTCAAACAATAAGTTAACCGAGCAATGTCCCCTCAAATACTCTGGTCAGTGGTGCCTTCCACAGAGTATTACAATTCATGATGTGCCCTTTTCATGTATTTGCTATGCTAACATGCACACATCTCAATTCCAGCTTCTCAATCTAACACAGAAGAACAGGATTCATCTGAGCCACCTGAAGAGAAAACCTTCCTCAAAGAGAAGGGGACACAGTTCTCTTTGGAGAGCATCAATTTAACTGTAGAGATGATAGCCTTCCCTTCAGGAACCAAACATTACATTAACGAGCCCAGAAAATACTCACTTTATATGACAGTAACAGAGATATTTGTTCCATTCTTCCTTTTTTTTTTACAATACACCACTTGGTGTTTTGCACTGCCTCAGTATCTTCTCTGATGAAGGCATCTGTTCTATGCAATGAAGGAAGCTGCAGCTGTTTACACTGACAAGCTCTCAAAGTCCTGGGTTCACTAATCTGTGTCTGCCACACTGCCCAATCCCAGGCGACTGAAGATTCTAGTTCTGCTCATTTGTCTTGAGGCTCAGAGAGGTCCAAGATCATAGCATTATCATGGAAGGATTTGAAACAGTACCTTTATTTTCAGCCTCCTCTAAGTCCTTTTTGTTTGCCAAGAGAATGTCTTCTCTCTGGTCCGTTAGTAAGTCAGCAAGACGATAAATAATCTCTGCTCTCTGAAAGAGTAAACAGTTTTTGAACTGACTTCTTACTCAAAGTCCATGCTGTTTGACATCTAGTTCTTATTTATGCTGACCACATCCTCTCACTATCTTAACTCTCCCAATACTTGGCCAGCTGATTTTTCCAGCAGGCATCACACTGAAAAAGAAGACCGAACACTGCTTCAGCCTTTACCTTGCTTTTTATTATCTTGTTTTCCTTGCCCAGTCTTCTTCACCAAACTCACATGTCCTTCCTTTAAGAGCACCTTGTATCACATCATACCCATCCAGCTGCAGAGCAGTAATTGTCTACAGCTCTGCTTTTGTATTCATGCTATATGCTAAACTCCACACACGTGTGAATGAAGCAAGTGATTCCAGTCAATTCTTCAGCAGCTCTGATCACAATTAGATTCTGTGGGTTATTTAATGCTATCAAAATTTTTATAAACCCCACATGAAAGCCCCTATTACTTCATAGCCCAAAGGAACATGATCTTTTTGCTTTTCTCATCTTTAGGCAGGCCACAATACAAACAATGGATCTGGCACAGAAACAATAGATTCTTGTCCCAAGGGGCCCATTTATGTTGTAAGTCTGTGTCGTAAAACTTGCCACATATGCACAGTCTTAACAAGTTGGCAATATTTTTCTGTCACCTGCTCAGGCTGTAGAGCCGCCAAGGTCCTGCCACCAGCTCGAGCCATTTCAGCCTGTTGTTCTACAGTAGGGCCTGCAAAAAAACCCAAAAATATGCTATGCAGACAAAGTGAGCACCAGCCCATTCATCTTCCCATTCTTTATTCAGAGCATGAAAGCTGGTACAGTTTTTAATAGACAAATTCAAGAAAAATTTTGTATGCTAAGACTGAAAAGTCTGTATCTGACACAAAAACACTGTTATGGTCCCTACATAAAAATCATCACAAAGATTCTGTCTCTGTGTCACAGCAAGTGTGCAGCACATATCAAAAAGACTTAACAAAGGGCAAAAGAACAACAGGATAGCTAAGTCTCTAGGGCACAGTAGGCTACTGAAAGAAAAGAGGCAAACTTTGAAAATTTTAAGTATCTCACTGAGGAATGTATGCATGAGAACACACAAACAATAATGGAAGCCAAAAGCCTAGTAACAGCTTGTAGAAAAATTGCTTTCCCCTGTGTCTTTCCTTGTATGCATTTTAGAAGCAAGGTACTGAAATTATATAAACCAGGTTGTGTTTCTGTTTCAAGTCACCCTGTTCAGGTAGCATTTCTGGAAAGAATTCACAAGTAGCTCGCAGATAAACTGCCATTTTTAACTCTCCTGGAATAGCCTGTAAACCGGGTGACTTGAAATTTAAGAAGGGTCCCATGGAAATTGCCAGAGTAGAAATTATAGAGAGCTATAGTGGGAAGTGTAAGAAAAGAACTTGTGGACATAAGATTAATTGGACAAATTTAAGACGTCTTAAACCAGCTTTTTGAAGTGACATCATACTTTACAAAATACGGCTTTTTTAGTGTTCTTGGAGAAAAATGATGTATGTAAGCAGATACACTTGATTTTTAAAAGTTACTTGAATTTCCAAAGTGTGGGTTTTGGAAGATGGAAGACAAAGAGACGATTGGAGTAAACACCACAACAGTCCACAGGGACTAATTTCTGCTATTTATCATATTTGACTCAGAATGGGATCACAAGATTAAAAGCTTTACTGCTGATACCAACTTATTATAGTAGGGCTAACCAAAAAGGCACTTGACCATAATGACACCGAGTGGGTCCAAAGGATGATTTGACATATTTATACAAGAAATCCATTATGGATTATTATACAGAAACAAATTCACTTGGCTTTAAGTGCAAGTCAAAAGTATCACTCCTGTATTTATTCTGCTAAGGTCACGGATCTTTGGTCTGATTTTATCCAGCAATTATTACTTAGTTCCAGCAATGCAGTGGTAGGAAAACATTCTTACCTACCATACCAGAAGACTGAGCCGTAAAAGAAATTTATGATAAAAAATAAACCTAAACACTACATTAGTTCAGCAGCACATTCTATGTTCATATTTTCACACTGAAATCATGGATGCTTGATGGCAACTCCCAAGACTACAAAAGGTAAAATTTCTACTCTACTCATTGCATTCTTCGGATGCAAGTCTGATGCACCAGTTTATCAGGGAGGGAAGAAGAGGAGGGAATTCAGCAGTTTCTATCCCTACTTTAGAAAATACCTTTCAAAATCCATTTTGCAAGCAGGGGGTGGTTTCCCAGTTACTGCACAACTCTAGACAAATTTTAACTCTAATTTTTCAGGAAAACTCTGTAACTCTCAAGGTACACATTACCTCTGTACTCACCTGCAGGTTTTACCTCTGAAAAAAAAGTTCCAACTTTTTTCCCTTCCACAATATCTGTGATGACATGACCTGAGATCTTTGGGTGGGTTCCATTCGCAATCACTACAGAAGTGCCTCCTTGCAGGGCCCACAGAGCTGCTTTTACCTGCAGCAAAGGATAGAGCCAGTTGCAAGAGATACACTTGTTATTTGAATCACCACTCTCAAAAAGACTTCTTGGTACACTTTGATGTCCCGATTGATCACTTATACTATCAAAGCTTTCAACACGCTTCAGGAATTTCTGAACTTCAGTGTTGGAATACTGAAGTTTGCTTAGTCCTTATACAGTATGTGAAGTTTACATCAGGATGAGCTTATTAGTAAGGGTCCTTCGAAATTCCTGTGTACTGATTGGTCCTAAGATTAGCCTCTTTCCACATTTTTGAGCAGAACATGATTTCTCTCAAATCCCAGATGCTACCTGCTGAAGAGGTACTGCCAGTGGTTGCCTTCATTTCTTTTCCCAGTCAACATTTGGGCAATATTATCCACTACTATATTTAATTATGTGTAATTTATTTAATTGCAAAAGTTTCTCTTCTTACTCACTCCTGTGCTTTCCTAATATGGTTCTACAATTTGGTATTACAGTCCATAGTCACTATGAGACACAAATGTCAGATAGGCCTATCATATCAAAGTCAGCTACCAAAGACCACCAACTGCTTCACTGTTGCTCAAATTTCACGTTGAAAAATCGAGATTTGTTCTTTCAGCCACCATCTGTTTTCTATTTCTGATGCTACAGTTTTCCAGATATGTCACCTACCTTCTCAACTGCAGCAAATTTTTGTTAGAACACCTGCATCAAGATTTGCCTCTGTGTGACTGAAAAGACACCAAATAACTCTAACAGATTATTAGTTTTACAATAAAAGTATTCTCTGACCTTGGCAGCTTTACCTTCAATACCTGCAACTGTTTAAACTATCCTAGAAGCCAGATAAGGGAAAGTAATTTCTGAATAAGCTTTGTACATCGCATAGTTACAAACACCTCCTCCTTTTGCCATCTTCCAGTCCATGCTCTGATACTTAAGAGTGTGCCTTACCTGATTCTTCGGGAAAGGGAATAATCAATGACATAACTGGTGAGGAATTTTACTTTGGTCTTTTCCTGCTTAGTCAAGATCTGCTTTGGTTTTTACAGAAAACTTTCCAGATACATCCCTGGGAAACCCACAGCAATTAATACTACAGTAGTGCATATGTCAGCCTCATGAGAGACATAGGCTGAAGTCTCACAACACACCCATATTTATGTACTCACAGCAATGAATACTGAGACCACCTGAACTGTACACAGCACTAAAATAAAATCCTTTAGCCCTCCCACCTCTACTAATTTTGCACTCAAAAACTAGAATAGCTTGGTCTCCACCGATATATCCTTCAGAAGCAAACAGCACATTCTACAAACTCAGAAAGGAGAGGGCAGGACCATATCATATTTAAGAGACAGGGATTCCCAAAGTCTGAATTATCACGTAAGAAAGAATTGAGGACTGACTCTTATTTTAATTTAAAAAACTAAAGTACAGTTCCAAATGTCACATTTTAAAAGCTACTGGAGTGTAATTCATTACTTGCTCTTTTCAATTCACATAGACCTAAAACAAAAGCAAAAGGAACCCATATGCCATTTCAGGGTACTCAAAGAATAGTTGAGGCTGGAAAGGATCCCTGGAAATCATATAGTCCAACTGCCTGCTCAAAGCAGGGTCAACTAGAGCAAGTTACTCAAGACACCATCCAGTCAGGTTTAAACATCTCCAGAGAATCCACGGGCTTTCTTGGCAACCTGCTCCAGTGCTTCAGCAACCTCATTGTAGAATTCTTACATTTCAGTTTAATCACTTGTATTTCAGTCTGTGCCCATGGCCTCTTGTCCATTCCTTGGATACCACTGAGAAGAATCTGGTTCTGTCTTCTCTAAACCCTTCCTTCAGCTATTTATACCCAAACCTTCTTTTTTCCAGTGTAAACAATCCTAGCTCTCAGCCTCTCTTA
Source organism: Daphoenositta chrysoptera (assembly GCA_013397915.1). Classification (NCBI taxonomy): domain Eukaryota; kingdom Metazoa; phylum Chordata; class Aves; order Passeriformes; genus Daphoenositta; species Daphoenositta chrysoptera. The sequence continues at coordinate 788,691 of VZRO01007699.1, read as the reverse complement.
GTGTGACAGTGCTCCAATTCTTTAATCATATTCATGGCTCTCTGTTGGTTTCACTGTAGCATGCTACATCCTTCCTGTACTGTGGTGTCTAGAACCAGACACAACTCTACAGACGTGGTTTCACTTGTGCTAAGTAGATGAAAGTAATAATTTTCCTCAACCTGCTGACTATATTCTTTCTAATACAACCCAGGACACTGCTGGCCTGCTTTGGCCAAAGACCATATTGCTGGCCTACATTCCATTCGGTGTCTACCAGGACCCCTATGCCCTTTTCACTGAATCTGTACTCAAGGCAGTCAACTCTCCAGCCCATACCAGTGTCCCTGGGCATAAGACTCAGCATTTCCTTTTATTGAACTCCTAAGGTTCCCACCTGCCAGCTCCTGCAGTCTGCCAAGATCCACCTGAACAGCAGCATAAAGCACAATCATCTCATGTAGCTCCCTTTCCTTCCCGAATATGAAGCAAACGTTCCACATTTCTATTCTACCTTGGCTTCCATGCCACCCATTCCCACTCGGGATTTGGTTCCAAATGTTACAGACTGCTGGTCTCCTGGGTAGAATATGTCAATGAGCTTTGCATCATCAGACCCTGGAGGGCTGTCAAAGAGTCCTGAAATAAACAGTAAAAATCAGTTATATACCCTCATGTCCAAAGCNAAAACAAAACCAAAACCAAAAAAAACACCAACAAAACCACCCAACATGAGGATAAAAAGCTGTGCTCCACTCTATAGGACTGAAAACTTCCACTGAACCCTTCTTTTTGTGGGACTGAAATCACAAAATACTTAACTGGCAGACCCAAAAGATATAGGTTTATTGAAAGCCTAAAAAGTAAGAAAGCAAAAACCCACATGCTGAATAGCAGCACGCGAGCTCGGAGGTAATGACATTTGGTTGAGGTTTTAGACAGTTTGCAGTTTTTAGATGTTCAAAATCAGGGCTTACATACACAAACCCCCAACTGAACAGGCAAAGAATAGTCCTCCTCACCAAAGACTCATATGATATTCTTGAATGGTGAGTTACAGAGTGAGAAAACAGGCAATTCAGAAACATGTAAAAACAGTAACTATTGAATTCTACTAAGAGGGAACACAACACTACAGAGACATTACTCTTATTAATATTTTTTGAAATCAAGTAATTTAATGTAACTACACTTGGGAGTTGAATGACACTTTGGTTTACCTAACATATTAAGCTTCAACTGCACCACCACACTTACCAGAAATTCTATGTGAACAAATACTGCCACAACAAATTAGAGAGCACAAGTGCAGTCTATCTGTGTCCACCCTTGATAGCTTGGGAAATAGAGGACACACATCTTTCCATAAATGAGTTGTCACCTTGAGTGAATAAGCTTGGAGGATGGGTGTGCTGGTTTTTGCATTTTTTTACAAACTGTTTTGACTATTGCTTTTTTGAGTTGTTCTAAGACAGTCATTTTGACTACAACCAAGCATGAAACCCGGCTGCATCTGCTAAAAGAAACTGTGCTTATGGAAAGACACCTCTTTCCTCCTCAGGGCCTCAAGTATGTCCTGAAGTACAGGATCTACTGAAAGAAACCCATCTGGAGAAGATGAAAAGACTATGTGACTTGGGTGATGTGCACTGCATTGATCTGAAACTGTACCCACTACCCTCCTCTCTCTAGAAAAGGAAGTTCAACATCACTAGGTGACAGGCTTATGTCACAACAACACAGCCCAGAAGACTAGAGCAGTGTAAGCCAGAAGAAAGGGAGACAGAAAAAGCTAGCAAGACCCAGGTATCTGGAAAGCAATGACCAGGACTTGCAATACAACGATAATTCACTGACAGAACCTGCTGCTAGAAGAAACAAACTATGGTAGAATAGTATTTGGTTTATACTCCCGATTCAAGACACACAGCTTTTATCCTGCATACTACTCCTGACTATCATACAACTGTGAGAAGCTAGCAAAAGTACCATAGTACATGTCGTACTCTGGGTCCTGCAACAGGTCTCAGGTTCACATGCATTCTCACCCACCCAGATTCAACAGTGTCAGACAGTCCTTGGCTTATGCCACAGCGTCAACATTGGGTATGGGCCTTATGGAGTTATTGCAGTACCTTGCAGTTGGTATTTGTAAAAGAGAAGAACTGAAGAGATCAGTAAAACAGGAAAAGAGGTTGATTTGACAATCTGATCTGCTTCACTAAAACCAGAAATTAAAGAAATTACTCACAAACCTTCTACATCTGAAAGAACAATCAGGAGATCAGTTTTCATTTCCACAGCCAGTCGCGCTGCCAGACTGTCATTATCCTTCACACTAATTACCTGCAATACACATGCGTATCAGAAGTAGTGAACAGCGTAAGGAACTAAGAAATATTTGGTGCCAACATAAAGAAGTAACCTACCTCAGCACTAACAAGCCCTTCTGAGCTACTTTTTTCACACCCACTGGAAACTTCAAAGGTGATCTTTGTGTGAAAGTACATACGCTTTAGTAAAGCGGTATCCAAATGACAAGCAGTGTGATCAGTACCTGCATTCTCCACCTGTGCCCAGTGACAGGGCAACAGGCACTAACTGAAGCTGTTTTAAGAAGGGGTGCTGGATTAGATGACCTGCAGAGGCATGCTTGCTTTCAATAAAGCAGACAGTATTTGCCCTGCTTTCACCCCACAGTGAACACAGTCTTCCAGTACCCTCTGTCCACATACTAATTCTGTGTCTTTGTTTCTCTGCTGTAAACTTCAGAGGTCCCCGGTTATGGCATTAGTCAAGTACACATTAGCACTGTACCATCCACAAGGAGGACCCCCCGCCCCCTTGCAATACTTTACCCACATTTACCCCCTGCAGATCACTGTTTGGCTCTGGAGGTGGAACAACTGCATCATTAGTATTAATTATAGGGACAATATTCATCCTTAAAAGCTCATGTAATGTTCCATTTAAGTTGCGACGCTTCTGTTCATCATGGAAATCCAGATTGGTGACTAAAATCTAAAACGAAGAAAGAAACTACTTAGCCTACCACCTTTCCTATGAGAACATTAAATAAACTTATGTATTAACATGTCATAACAGAGCAGTCATGCCTTTTGGGTCCCTAAAGAAACAAAAGCCACATTTAAAAGATATAGAATACAAGCGAGGACTATTCTTTCCACAATATTATCAAGTTTGTTCCACTGAAGCCTGTAATAGCCTATCTCAAGCTGATAGGTCACACACTCCAAGAATAAACTTGGAAAAAAAGACCGTAATCAGAACATAGATACTGATGATAACTACTAAGACCCTACCCAAGTCAATAGATTGCTCAAGACGCTGCCTTTCCAGTTTTCCTCCCACTTAATTGTTCCTATTTGTAGCGAGCAGAAGGGATGCTTTATATCAAGACTCTTCTTCTGCTCACTAGAACTCACTTGTTCTTCTGAAACAATCTTGCCTCCTCCATGAAGATAGTACCCATTTCTTTTGGCGTTTTAAGACAAAAAATCCTCTCAAAGTCTGCTCTGGAGAGACTTTTTTAAATTTTGGTTTTACTCTGTCATTGGACATTTGAGAACAAAGCAAACAACTCCACCACTCAAATGTTACAATAGCACTTGGAATCAATGTGCATGCTAAGTTTTTGGCATGGGCAATTAATTTTTTTATATCAAAGGAATGATAGTTGTCTACAGATTTGAACAAGATTACAATCTAGCACAATCTATAGTGATTTTTAGCTATATTATAAACAATTTGGCCATATTAGCTCTACCATATTACAGTAAGAAGTCTCTCCAAGAAAACTTCATACTAGGCTCCTAAATTCGTTAAAAGCGTCTAAACAAATAAGGCCTTACAGTTAAAGCAAGTCTGTATTTTCAGAGTATCTAAGATAAGCAAAGCCTGTTTAAGAGCAGTTCAACTGATACAGTTGCAGCCTTCAATCTATGACCCAGGCCAGGGATACCATCACCCACCAGTTGGAAAAGTTCAAAGAGCAGATGGACAGCAAGTTCTGAAGTGTGAATATGCACTTCCATCAACTTTACACAATGTGTCACAATTTAGCCACTTGTGGTTTTTAAACCCCCTCTTTGGACCACCAACTTCAGCTTTTGTGAAGATATGTTAACAAACCCTCCCGACTATAAAAGAGCAGGACACACCTGAACTCCAAAAAGAAAAAGCATGTTCATTTTATCTTGACGATAGGTAACTCCATTTTAGAAATATTTAACAAGGCACTCTTGTATAAGCTACCATTTATGCAACAATAATAAGCTTCAAAAGTAGTAAGTCAGTCAAGGAAAGAAGGAATGCCTTACTTGAGCTGCACAGATGCTGTACTGTGTAAACATGGCCTCATACAGAGCCATTAGTCCACTCTGCCCAGCTGCTGCACAGGCTCGGGCCTCCAAGACTGGGATAGCCTACAAAGACAAAGAGCAGCTGTCAGGCAGTGACTTGAACAGGTAGTACCCAACACTCAAGGAAAAGCAGGAGTGCCACCAGCCTCTCACCATATCTTTTAGCTGACTCTGGCCTGAATGAAGTGCTTGCCTCACACTCTGAGAAAGCAAGATCTCATGACGCAACCGCTGCTTTCCAAAAGCTACAGCTCCACTGGTGACAATCATCATCTCTCGGCCCTGATTTTGCAGCATTGAGACCTGTAAGTACAGGAAATAAGAAATAGGGCCTGGCGTATGATCAAGTGCAAGCAAGGCAGTTCTGGCTGCTATAACCTTATGCTCACCAATTCCTGCTGACACAAGTGTTTTGATTTCTCCATGGATGCGCAAAAGAAGGCAATCACCCTTCAAGATACTTCTGCACACCTTCCTAGCCACTTGGGAGCTACGCCAAGGACTGCATGCAATCTATAATTTCTGATAAACCATCTTTTCACAATACCAGCTTTTGTGACAGAAACATGTTTGAATCCATCCATTCCCAAAGCTAGCATTACACATTAACTTTGAATTCTAGAAGTGAAGAGGCCAACTCTCAATAGTAAAGCTTTCGATTACTTCCTCCTTACATGTATCTGGCCAGATTCCTTTCAAAGCTCCAAAGCTAAATGACTTACATAAATTTAATATATTATATTAACTTTACTTCCCAGAAAGGACATGTCCAGTGCTTGCCAAGATAACCCTTTCACTTTGGAGAAGAAATACATGAGTTGATCCCATCAGTTTTTCCTACAAGTAATGAGGTTTCAGGCTTTTGTCTGGAGCAACTCTGCAAATGCTCAGGTGATCAAGAAGGGTGTCACCCCAAGACAAAGGGTTGACTCGTTTTGTGGAGTTCACATACTTCAGTGTCACCTTCCCACTAGAAACAACTAATGCCCCAGCCATGTCTTACTTATTGCATAAAAATCTCACTGTGCAAATCTCTCCCTCTATACTGGGTTTAGCCAAGATGGAGTTAACTTTCTTTATAGGGGTCGGTATTACACTGTGTTTTGGATTTCAGCTCTAAAACAGTTTTGATAACATTCCAATGTTTTGCCTGTTGCTAAATAGTGCTTGCCCAGCATCAAAGCCTTATCCTTCCCCCATGCTGAGCAGCACTTGCACAGCCATCAAATTCTTCTTCATTCCACTCTGTCCCATCCCAGCAGGCAGGCTAGCAGCTGGGCACAAAGTTCAGAGATGACACATTTGAGACACCTGACCTTAAACTGGCCAAATGGACTTTTCACACCATATAATGTCATGCACAGTAATAAAATTAGAGTTGCAGAATAGCAAAACACAGGAGGTTGTCTTCCAAGGTGGCCACCACTCAAGGACTAGTGGGGCATCGATCTTCTTGTGTGAGGTAGTGATTGCCATCACTGATTTGTCTTCCCCTCTCCTTCACTTATTAAACTGTCTTTATTTTAACCCATGAGTTTTCTTACTTTTGTTCTTCCCATTTTCTTCCCAATCCCACCGGTGGTGGGGCACAGGTGAGGGGAGCAAACAAGAATCTGTGTAAATGCTTAGCTGATGGTCACAAACAACCCACCACACCTTCAAAAAACAATTTACTGAGTTACATGGTTTACAGTACTGCAGCATAGGAGGCTGAAAAGGGAAAGGCTAACATATTGTTTCAAAGAACTATCAATATTTTATGATGGTTTAATACAATCTTCTGCAGCATCCAACAATCACTGAGTACCTGAAGTTAACGCAAATGTTTAGTCACAGAATTACCTGCTCTACAATAGAAGCCAGCCTCCCAAGGGCCAGGCCACACTCATCCCCTCGAGTAACAACAGCACTACCCAGCTTTACTACAATCCGCTTTGCATGCTTCAGCTCACTGCGGTGTGCAAATGATTTTCCATGTGCCCGGCTGAGTGGCACGGTGATAAATGGAATGTTGCTCCAACAACGGATAGATTCATTCCTTAATCTTTGGTTATGGAAAGGGAGATCTGTAGATAAAGGAAAAAAAAACCAAAAACAAGACAGTTTTAAGTGTTTCATTCAGACTTTTAACCCTTCACAATACACACTTCTCAGTGACTGGGAAGGAGAAGCTAGCTTTAAATTCACCAAAACAAACTGAGAAACAGGAATATCTGAGCAGCACTAACCATCCCTAAGGTACAGAAGGCAATATCCCATGCATCACAGAATTCTAACTCTGGGAATCTAGAAGACCAAACTGAAAGACACTGCAGATGAGCCTATATAGTTCACATCTCAAGGACTAGTTTTGAAAACAATCCACTTTGCCTTGCCTCATTAGATACAGTTAAGAGAGTTTTCCTGTCTGAAGTAGCACACAAAGCTTGAGTGTTAGAAATGAAACAGCTTTTACAACATCTCTAAGCCAGGTATTTTTGTACATTGCTCAACTAGGGAGAATTGAAGGGGGATGACGGACATACTAACTCAATGTTGCATGGTGGTGTTCAAGCCCTGGAACAGGCCTCCTGAAGATGTGTTTGTGCTCCAAGCCCGTCAATGTTCAGGAGGCATTTGGTCAATGCCCAGAGTGTGCTTTACCTTTGGGCAGTCCTGAACCATCAGAGGCTGTGGGACTAGGTGACCACTCTAAGAGTCTTACAACTAACTACTCTATTCTAGTCAATCCTAACCAATGTATCACCTGAAAATGCAGAAGCTTCTTTACAAAACAGTAAACTGAATCCTATGCCGTGGTCTGAGTTATTTGATTTTATTTCATATGTTCAGTATCTCTAACTTTGGTGCTCTATAATACAAAATAGATTCATTTATAAATTAAAGTGACTATTCTTGGTGTTACTGGAGAAAGACAGGAATGAACATTGTGCTACATATAAGAAAACCTTGTAATTTAACAATGCTTTAATTAAATAAATCTTTTGTTCATTATACACACAGAAGAAGCTTAAATAACTAATTGTAAGTGAAGGCTGCACTAGCATGTCCCACATATAAAAACAGAAAATGGAATTTAGAGAGGAGTTTCATTTGCCCCAATTTTCACAAGGGAATACTTGTGAATGTAAATAAGGCCTACAATACATAGGAAAGGCTAGGCAAAGGAGTACAATTTGACTGTTGTTTCCAGCATTACACCTTACTATTTAGTACTACTATTTAGTATTTGCCTAACCGACACAGTATAACCTGAATAGAGTTTATTTCCAGTTCTCTTGACTTCAGGGTTTATAAGGTTCCAAGAAGGTATCTGTTGAGAAATAACCAGTCTCTGAAAAGAAACCTTTTAATTTTTCAGCAAAATAAGGGAGAAGACAACAGTTTTAGAAGAAGCAGAGAATTCAATCCATCTCCACAAAAGTCCTAATCATTAATCTTGCTCCATGACTGCAAAAATCTATCTTTTTTGGTTATTTTACACAGGACGGAGATGTGAAATCAGCTCCCACATTATACATGAAAAACCTTTTTGGAGATGCAAGCCCATTAACTTGCTCCACATGCAATTAGGGAGGAACTGACATAGCCACCCAGTCCAGGTTTTGGACAAACAGGCTTAAAGGCATTTCAGTTTTTATATCCCATACCTGTCAACAGTTTTACTTCCTTAATAAAGAAAAGGAAACATATGAAACACACTTAAGTATTTGGCACTGCAGATCCTTCTATGTAGCCTGCACAAGGCTTGCTTCTCAGGAATAAAGAAGCAGAATTTCAAAATACACGAGCTGAACAGAACAGAAAAAAAACATGGAGAACAAACAGAAAACAGTGGAGAACAAAAAAAAACCCCTGTGATAAATGATCACTCCAATTTTAGATCACAACTGATGAAGTGACAAGAATTGCTCCACTGCTGGATACTATCAATACTTGGGAACAAACTTCTCACAGTTAGCACTGTGAAAATTACTGACTTCAGAAAAGAAGGAATATTTAGAAATATTACAAATACAGAAGTCAAAAGAGCTGTAGCTCCTAAAGAACAAGTTTAGAATTTTCAAGATTTTAATCTAATTAGATTAGATTATATCTAATTCATATAATTAGTAATAAAAGAGAACTGTTAATACACAGACACAGACCAGTAGGAAATTAATCTTGCATGCAAAGGTAAACAGCTACTCTCTTCATACAATAGAGTTTATCTATCGTTGCCTTTTCTATTTCAGATCACTAATCAAGCAGACACTGAATGGTTAAGTTAGGTTTTCAGGGAAGAACTATTTACAGGGCACCTATGTATTTACATTCAGGTTTCCTGCATGCATCTTTTCACTTGAATCTTATCCAAATAAATTTGAGGTTTGCTCTTTGCTTTACTCAAGACATCTGAAAATGCAGATGGGGGAGCAGACATAATCAGATCTTGTTTTCCAAGAATGTATGAGGTTGAAATAAATAACTTTTACAGCAGCAGTATTTTTACAACTATTTTTTTTTCCTTGAAATGCATGTCAGAATGAAAAATTCACACTCAGACATCCAGCTGAATATTATTGAGTTAAGGGAGAAAGCAACATTAAGAAAGTAGAGCTTCAACTGCAGTTCACTTCAGAGGTTGTAAGTTTTGAATGATGTTAATGAGATGATTTTCCTTTCAACATAGGAAAGAGCATAGGCATGCCCAGACACATACCGACCAACATTTTAGAAATGTGTGCTTTCTCTCATACATACATAAACGGGAAATGGCTGCGATGGCATGTGGCGGTAACACAAAGCACCATCCAGGGGAACGGACAAGAGGGCTCAGAGCAGCTCGACACAACATTTTGAGATGCCTTCTGCAAATCAAGGATATCTGCAAGTTAAAACGAAGGGAGGAAGGGGGAAATAAAAAGGGTTAAATATCAATGACTTTCCATCTATATTTCTCTCCTCGCCCACTCCCCCAGTCCACCTCCTCTTTGTCCCGTACCATCTTAATACAATTTCCTCGCGCCCACTCTCCACTTGGCAGAATTTGCACACAGACTATGATGTAGAAGAACTGAAGGCCCCTCTTGCCTGCCTGCTGCCAGATCTTTATTAAGGGTAAAGAATAAAACATGGCTCCCTGAGAAGGGAAAACACTATTAGTGAATGTACCTAGAATGGATAAAGGTCATAATTTTGTTCATGGAGAAGCCTGGAAGAAAAAAAAATTAGAGAGAGGTTGTATCATCCAGACTTCTCTGTACACCCCACGACAAAGCATCTACTATACTTCTCATGAATGTCAGCCCTATTCAATATAAGAAATATGCTCATTCACTTTTCCCTGAGCACTATCGAATCACGAGATCTTATCCATGATTTCAAGTAAGGACACAAATTTCCAAGCACTTGGCATTAGTTTCCCTTGACTTAACCTGTAAACACTCAGGATTCTTCTAACTCTAAAATTCACTAGAGCAAGTACATAGCAAACAAGGGATACACAATTAGCCATTTCCTATGACAGGTCTAGTTGAAGTAACGCATATAGTCTCAACAAGGAAACAAATGAGATTAAGAAGAATCCAATTCTCCCAGAAAGTATTTAAACTGTGAAACTTCTCCTTCCCCTTTTACAAAACTTTGCTTCCTTTACTTGCTTTCAATCCATTTCCCTGCATGCACCACTGAGATAAAGCAAACAAAACTGCACAAACTATGGTACAGAGAAAGCATTGAAAAGAGGACAAGGAGACCTTATAGTAACTGCACTGGAAGACTGCTATTACAAATATCAGGACATTTACAGCACTGACAGTTCTGGCATATGTGTATATGAACACTTGAAGGGGTTTCATTACCCTGCATCAGTGTATTCTTATCCCTCATTATAATCCTTACCAAAATATACACCTCTACATTAGACAAGGCAGCCACCAGCACATAATGTTTCTCTTGTTTTGTCTAGTAAAGCTTACATTGCATGGCATTTTAATAATATTAATCTGCAATGTCCCTCCAGTTTTGTATTTCATTTGAAATGGCAACATTGGCCACTGCCAGGATGAGGCAGACAAAGGACTCTGAGCAGATCATGCAACTCAGCAGGTAGTCAAAGTTTTTGTCTCGCAACAGGGTAAGCTTAAAGAAGCTGGGGAACAGTACTAACTGGACATTCCCCCTTTGAACCCTTACCAGGCACCTCATGCGCCTGCCTCCGGGGTTGCACAATTCCCACTGTTCATGTTTCAGCCTTCCACCTTGAAGCTCACCTTGACTTCTACTGTCAGACACTGTCTACTCAAGAGGATCTTAGCTGTGTCTCAGAGAGATGCTCAAAATCCAGCAGCTCCTGACATGAGCTGGTAAAAACCAGGTCCTTTATCCAGAACCCCTTCCACCACAAATATCCTGAGTGGAACTGCCCGTTCCCCTTCGGCTCCCTTTACACACTATGCCCCTTGGGGGACAGAAACAGGCACTCTACCTGAAGTTTCACCTTCAGACACTTCCTGTTACCTCTCCTGTCAGGCTTTCAACTCCTGCTATAGTAATAACCTTCACTTGGTGCTTCACTGTCACAGAATACAGACCCACACTGGCCAGATCAAGCTGTGCCACCATCTCCTTGGCTGCTCCTACTGACCTGCTGGAGAACCACTTCACATTCTCACTACAGGCTGCTTGCAACTAAGAGCAACCTTGTCCTTCTGGAAGACTGTCTCCTGTTTCCCTTTGCCAGAGACAAATTTGCTAAAAGAAGGCAGACAATGAAGAGTGAAAAGTGTCAGACAGTGTGGGTCTTTGGAAGGAAAAAGATTAGAAAAAATAGCATGTTTTTGAAACTAGCTTGTAAGAAAAGGCAAGGAGACCAAGTTAACAAGAAAACAAGAGTTTAAAGCAGCAGCAGGTATCAATATGTGAAATGGAAATGGATGCTGCCAAGAAAGCACAGACAGACCACAGTTTATGGTATGATGTAAACTACAGGCTTGCTTTCAGGCTAATCAAACTCCTTTCTCTCACTCAATCTAGGATTTAAAGGTAATTTCAATCCTCATTTTCCTAATTCCACTCGCATTTCCACCACTTCCATAGCTGGAATGGTTCTGATATTCAGTGACAAACAAATTAAAAAATGTTTATAATTTAAAATAATAATAATTTTAAAAATGCAAAACTTTCCTGCCTTACTTGGAGGAAGCAATAAAAAAAGGCAAAATGCATTATTCAGGTACTCCTCCTAGCATCAGCCTAATTTTTTTTTTCACTACCAGAAAAAAGCAAATTCTTCCAAACTATTCTCCAAATACGACCTTTAAAAAATACCCTTTTTCTATTATCTCTTTAAATAATGAAAGTTATCCTTGTGTTATTGCTCTTAGAAAGCAATACCATCACCCAGTTTTCACATATTATCTTAAAAACAGCTGTTAAGTACCACAGTACATTTAGATGCTGTTCCAGATCAGTGTAAAGAGACTTAAGTTACCTTCCAAAGCAATCAGCGATCTCAAATCCTAAAAGTCGTGCCTTAAACAACAACAACAGTCTATAACACTTTTCTCAGTCTGTTGGCTGCAGAGCCATAGCATGTCCACAATTATTTGCAGTAAGTTGATTAAAATAAACTAAATAAACTGTTTTCACAGATATAAAGGCAAATATCGCAGAGTGTTAGGACATTCCACAAGTGAAAAAAATCTGGAAATCAAACTCCGATCGACAGAACTACTTTGCAAAACACTTAAACACAGAAACAGAGATTAATAAAATTCAAAGGAAATGCAGACAAGTTCTACGAACTAAGTCAACACAACACAAATTTTAAGCCTTCAGAAACATTCAGTGGTTTTTAAAACTGCATCATTACCTTACCAACTGAAACCTTTGCAAGGGAAAAAAAAATCGATCTGCAGCTCTTCGTCCAAACTTTAACCCTAGAAACCTTCCCAGAGGGAAGCCAGTTCAGAAGAACTGACTAAAATAAAGGAAGACTTCAAATAAATGGTCTTTAGAGCAGGTCGCATATAGGTTCACCCGCGTTCTGCAAATGATATACGCACAGAGAAGAGGCAATTCAAAGCATCAAGTACCATGCGATTCTTTTCTCTCAAGAACACACCCCAGCAGTGCAGTGCGGTCACGGCAGTACTGCCTGGCGCGGCGGAGCAGCACCTTGTCCTGGCCTCGGAACGCTTCCGAGTGCCCGAGCGCCTCACAGGGCAGTACCTGCAGGAGCCGGGTGATAGTCCATTTTCCCAGACCCAGTCTATAAATCAGTTCTGCAGCATAAGAGAGGCTGTAAGCAGTAGCACAGGCGGCACAGCCGAGCCCTCGGCGGCCTCCCTGCTGGAGGGGTAGCCGAGGGACCGCGCGGGTCTCCTCGGGGCTTTCGGACCCCCGCCCGAGCGCCGCGAACCCCCACGCCCTCCGCACCTGCCGCTTCCTGCCGCTTCCTGCCGCTTCCTGCCGCTTCCTGCCGCTTCCTGCCGCTTCCTGCCGCTTCCTGCCGCTTCCTGCCGCTTCCTGCCGCGGTCCCGTAGAGCAGCACGCGCGGCGAAGCGGGGACAGACGGGCCGCGCTCCCGCCGCCCTGGCCCCCGCTAATGCGCCGCAGCCAATCCCCGCCCGGAGCGGCCTCGGCCGCGGCCAATCCGCGACCACGGCGGCAGCAGATACGTCACGTCACTGACCGCCACCTCGCCGCCCCCGCACGCGCTCCTTCCCCCCGCGCTCTCCCGGGAGATGATGTAATTCCACTCCACGTTGCAGCACAAAATCCTGGCCTTTGCAAGTTACAGCATTAACAACTGTTTTGTCTAGCCCCAGACTAGCCCAGACAGCCCTACCCACAGCACAGGCTGCTAAGCATCTTCCACAGCGGCCTCCCTTAACCTGGATTCTCCTCGCTCTCACATGTTTACAGTCTGGGGCAGACAATAGATGAAAGAGATCTGCAGCCAATCTTCTGAGAGTGGCTTTAGCTCCTTAGGCCGTTTACATCCTTTCTTTTCTCCACTGCAGCCAAAACCTCTTCACAAGTGCAAGAGTGCTGGCTTTGCTTTCCACTTACCTCCCATATCCCATTTGAATTCACTTCTAAATTAAGAGAATCAGGATAATTTAGAACCATTGAATATCCCGAGTTGTAGAAGACCCACAGGGATCATCAAGTCCAGCTCCTGGCCCTGCATAGGACAGCCCCAACCATCACACCGCATGCCTGAGACTTGTCCAAACGTGCCTTGAGCTCTGTCAGCCTTGGGGCCATGACCACTATCCCGGGGAGCCTGTTCCAGTGCCCAACCACCCTCTGTGGGAAGAACCTTTTCCTGACGTCCAGCCTAAACCTCCCTGACAGAGCTCCAGCGGTTTCCTCAGGTCCTGTCACTGGTCACAGAAAGCAGAGATCATTGCCTGCCCCTCCACTGCCCCTCGGGAGGAAGCTGCAGAGTACAATGAGGTCTCCCCTCAGCGTCCTTCAGACTGAACAAGCCAAGTGCGCTCAGCAGCTCCTCATATGGTTTTCCCTGGAGACCCTTCACCATCTTTGTAGCCCTCTTTTGGATGCTCTCCAATAGCTCTGTATCTTCCTTGTTATGGCACCAGAACTGCACACAGCAGGTGTGAGCAGGTACACACATTTAAGTTAACATTAGGAAAACACCTTTAAGATCATTGAGTCCAATCATAAGCCTAACACCATCAAGTCCACCAATCCCCACCTGCAGCGGCCTTGGATGCAGCTACTCCACAACGACGATGGCCCTAATCCACCTCTAAGTGTCACATCCACACAGCCAGGAAGAGCATTGCCAGCTGCCGCAGGCACCGCCAGGTGTTTTAGATCCCTCCAGGGATGGTGACTATACCACTGCTGTGAGCAGTCTGTGCCAGTGCCTGACTACCCTTTCTGTGAAGACGTTTTTCGTAACATCCAACCTAAACCTCCCTTGGCGCTTCTTGAGGCCATTTCCTCTCATCCTGTCACTGGTTCCTGGCGAACAGAGCCAGACTCTCACCTGGCTGCATCCTCCTGTCAGGGAGTTGTAGAGGGCAAGAAGATGCCCCCCGAGCCTCCTTTTTTTCAGGCTGAACCCCCTCAGCTATCTCAGCTGCTCCTCGTGAGACCTGTGCTCCAGACCCTTCCCCAGCTCCCTTCCCTTCTCTGGACACACTCTAGTCCCTCAATGTACTTCTTACAGAGAGAGGCCCAAAACTGACTTCAGGGGTCAAGCTGCAACCTCACCAGTGCCCAGTAAAGGTGAACGGTCACTACCCTGGGCATGTAGCCACACTATGGCTGATACAAGCCAGGTGCCATTAGTGTTCTTCGCCACCTGGGTTCATGTTCAGCCACCGTCAACCACCACCCCCTGGTCCTTTCCCATCGGGTACCTTCCGGTCATTCTTCCCCCAGCTTGGAGCTCTCCATGGGGTTGCTGTCAGCCACAAGCAGGACCCAGCACTTTACCTTGTTGATCCTCATACCACTGGCCCTGGCCCATCAATCCAGCCTGTTCAGACCCTTCTGCAGAGCCTTCCTGCACAACAGCAGATAAACACTTCTGCCCAGCTCAGGGTCATCTGCAAGCACTCATCACTACAATTGGTAGAAACCACAAATCTACAGATTTTCATCTTTAAAGACACCACAAAATCCACAGTAGTCCCCCAGTTGAACTCAGACACTAGTTACACTGTTTTCTGTCCCTACCTATGTAATATTACCACTGTTATATTCCTATTAGAATTCAAAAAAAATTCCAACAGTATCAATTCCCATATTGTTGCAAGGGAGTTGTTATGTGGGCTATTTTTGTTTATTTGTTTGGGGGGCTGTTTATTTTTTAGTTTATTTTTATTTTTTAAAATTGTTAACACATTACCTTCTGGGATCAGGAAACAATCTTAAATGAAGGTCTCAAAATTGTGGAGAAAACTTTACAAAAAATGAAGAATATTCAAGTGGTGGGAAGTGGAGTTCAAGACATTTGGAAAAACTTCAGTGTCTCAAGAATTAACAGAAAATCCAATTCACCATTATTTGACAAAAACATATCACTTTCTCCAAACAAGGGAAATTAAACAACTCCCCCTGCTCCCTCTAAAAAGAAAAAATACCAAAACTACAAGATGCTCCCCATCCTACTCCCCCAAAAAACCCCAAACAAAAAGACCATGCCCCAAAAATAAGGTCACCACTTTGTTAGAACACTATTTGGAGATCTTTACTTTGCCAGAAGTGGAATTTGGTTTAACCATCACAGTGCACGTAAACCCTGCTCTCCCCTCCTCCCCAGTCCAATTATTAGCAACTGCAAAATAAAAACAGTAACACCAGAATGTTGGTCACTCACAAAAACAAAAACCCAGAACAGTGATTAAAGGTGTATCACAGCAGTTGATTTTTTTTTTTGTACTAAGTCAAGCCTTTCAGGAGGTGGGCTTTGATGATCCTTGTGGGTCCCTTCCAACTCAATATTCTGTGATTCATTTTGAATAGGTAACAAGAAATGGAAATGCTCTCATTTTAAGCTCACCTGGCCAATTTTTAGCATGTGCAACTTCTTTGAACTGTGCTTCCAAATAAAAAGCAATAGATTCCCCATAACCATTGCAGATACTGAGGAGTATCTGGTAAGTATCAGATACTCAAAAATAGAGCTTGAATTGATAGGAGAAAATGCATACAAAATAAATCAGTACTTTCATTTGCCCCATGAAACCAGTAGTTTTTATGGAAGGATCCTTGTTAGAGGCAGGGAATGCTAGATTTCCTACATGGTCAGCAGTTACTTACCTCAGTGTACTTCACAAGCATAGTAAGAAGTGAGCAGTGTAAAACTGTGGTTTCAGACAGGTAATGGTAGTGAACTTTCAGTAATCCTAAGGAGAGTTCCATCTTCAAGAAAAAGCATGCAACTATCCTGATGGTAATAACCATATGTGTAGGCACACATGCTACAGTCCACCTACCTGCATCCCAGACGTAACTGCAAGAAACACAAGTACATCTCCGTACAAATACTTTATTCCCCAGCTAATTAGAAAGACAAAAAAAAGGGGAAAAAAATTTGCTCAGAGTAGCTGTTTTAATCAAGCTTTCTAAGTGAGGAACATAGGGTTAATTTAATCAACCATGAGTCCTCACTAATAAACCTCAAGATAGGATTAATTAGCATCTTTCAAGCATTTCCTTCCTCCTAACATCTCTTTACTCTTGCCTCAATCAAATCTTGCTACTTTCTTCTACCAACTGTTTTGAGCACTGAGCAGCAAAACATCAGGGTCCACCAGCTGTTATGATAAAGATCATACAACAAGCATCCCAATTCTGTTCCAGTTTCCCTACATCTATCAAATGAAGGTTGTACAACTGCGAAACATCACTCAGGGAAACAAAATAAAACTCACAGGTAGAACAGCAGTCTGTCAGATGCCCAGATAACGTACATGGATAGGACAAGAAAACAATCAAAACGAGTTGAATGCTCTCCTAGTTTCCAGCTTTTTCAAGACTCAGGTTATTCACCTTCATACCACCAATGATTTTACAGACTTGCAGTGCACCTACCACCTCGTTCTTCCATCTGCTGTCATGCTCAAGTTGTCCCTGAACAATTTTAGCACCAGAGGTGCACCAGTTTTGCCATCCCTTCTGCTCAAAGTTGCGATTCCTGTCCCCAAGCAAGACAGCTCGATCATGGTAATATTCTTATCAGAGACTAACTGACCCACCCATCTATACAGGTGAGTATTAGCACCAGCAAGAGAGAAGCACTGCAATTCCTTGGACTACACTGCCAGGAATACATCAGCATAGGATGCTCTTCCTTTCCTTATATCAAGGCTATTTCATATATATATATATAATGATCTCCATTGCTCTTCCTCCACCTCCATGATTAGCCCAAACACAGGGCATGCTAGCCCAGGGAGAGTCCAGAACTGCGCAGAGTACTCAAATTTGGATGAAGAAAGGATTAATATACTGGCATAATATGGTCTTTTATTCTGCATTTCATTCCTTAAGTGATAATTTCTACCATTCTATTTGCGCTTTTTTTTCACTACATCTTGAACTGGCTTTTCAGAGTATCATGCACAGTGACTCTCAGATGTTTTCTTCCCTGGATGCTACAGAAAAACATAAAAATACCATTGCTTTTATATGTCTAGTAACACAACATGCAATAAGAACAGCTGAAGAATTACTGAAGCTAAGCCTGAAAGATGCTTACTTTGCTATTGATCACAATTTTTATAACAACCGTGCTAAAACAGTAGCTTAGAAGAGCAAGGAAATACAGCAAAAAAAAAAAAAAATCAAGCACAGCAGTTTACACAACAAAAAATATTCACTGACACAAATATGGAAAAGGTAATATAGTTTCTGAAGTCACTAAACATAAATACTACAGAACAGGAAAGAAGAAAACTTTATTTTAACCCTTTGTAAATTTCTTCTCAGTGTCTTCAAGAGCAAATCTGGGAAGAGAAAGAAGGCAAACACTCCAATTTTAGGGTACTGAGTCGGTACAGGTATAAGCATGTGGAAAATTTTTATAAGCATACAGAAATATTTGAGTTATATTTAATTTTAAAAAATAAAACTCTTCTTCACTTCGTAATATAGAGACATTTGTCAAATAATTTTGGTAAACTATGTAAGCTTTGTTTCTTAAGTCTCCATTACCTAGAGTTTGATTACTCTTTTCAGAAGGCTATCAGGTTACTTAAAAAAACCTGTAATCTGATCCTGTTCTGTCTACTGTGAAGAAACAGTAAGTGAAGAACACAGGCTTATCACAAAGTCGGGTCAAATCCTAGGGAGTGACTGTTAGCTGTCACACAAGTGTGGGAAGGGTTTAAATATTTCCTTTGGGCATGGAGAAATCTTGCAAGTAGGCACAAAAGACCAGCGAGGAAAAAGAAACCTCAAGAGCAGCAACAGCTCTGCTCTCACAGATCTCCAGATGCATGAGGCCCGTGCAGCCCTTACCAGTTCATCTGGTGCTCGCAACGGATCAAATTGCGATTTCACACTGCCGTTGACTCCCCGCAGCAGTAACGCTCTGAGACCGCCGAGAAAGAGTGACCCCGAACCTGTACAGCTCTGCAAAGTCTGCGGGGTCCCAGAGACCGGCGGTGAGCGAGTGCACCCCAGCAGTTCTAAGGCTGAGCTCGCCAGTCCTTTCCCTCCAGAGCTCTCAACCTTCTGTCACGAGCGACACAGCAGCCGCTCTCGGCTCTCCACGCGAGAGAGGAACGGGCAGCACCGATGGAAGGCGGGCAGAACCCAGCACGGGACCGCCCCTCCGCGAGGGGACCCCCGCGCTCCCTCTGCCACCTCCGCCCGTCCGGGGCGGGCCGAGCCGCAACCCCGCGCCCGCAGCCCAGCTCACTTCTCCGCTCCGGGCACGGCCGAGGCTGCTCTGGCCAGCTCAGCTCGGCTCAGCCCTGCCTGGCTCGGCTCGGCACGGCACGGCACGTCCTTACTCACCCGCCTGGCTCTGCACGGTGCGGCCCTGCTCCCCGCTGCCTCAGTCACCGCCGCGTCACCGCGCTTCCGGCTCCGCCCCGCCCCGCCCGCGGCCTCTACAATCGCTCCTGCTTTGAAATTTAAAATTACATCTTCCAAAGAATCAAGGGTTAGGTTTTAAACGGACTTTAAACATTATCTAGAAAAAGATCGTCTTCACTCGGACACTATTAAAATAGACCTACTGCCTCAAAAAAGGGAAATGTTGGAAAGACGGCTCTAGCTAGAATGCTGGCAGCAGAGAAATCAGTGTTTTGTCTCACCCCTTTGACATGGAGTACAAGCACTCCATACTCTACATCTGACATACGAGTCTGCCTTGTGTGTGACTCTGTCATAATGTTGCCTGATACCGAATTGCAACACAGGCCATTTCAGATCAGGCAGGGGGGGAGAAACACCACATGACAAAGCAGACACGAAATTGCACTGTTACAGGAACCACAGATTCTAAAGCCACAAGCATTGCCGTTGTGTGACTAGAATTTGAACAAGCCTTAATTTAGGCTGGACCAGGTTATGGACAAGGCTCTTTCCAGCTCCATTTCTTGCTATGACAAAATGTGAAAGGAGCCAAACATGAGCTAGAAAATAGGACATGTTGGAGGTTAGGGGTATGGCAGATAATTACAATGTAAGGTGATGCATTCTTACAGCATTTCATGTATTTGCAGCCCATTGAGTAAACATTATCTCTTTGGTCAACACCTAAGTGAATAACCTCAATAATGTAGAAAATAAGGATGCCAGATCCTTTTCATTCAAGCCCTATCCTGACACATTTGGCATTGACATGTGACATTTGGGAAGTTTCTCCAGCTAATCCTTTGTAATTCAGTTACTGTCATCTCTAAATTAATTTCCTGGATTCCACAAATTAGGGACAGGAGAGGACATGGGACACACAAGTGTTCTGATAAAAGCTTTTCAAAGGTATTACAGGCATATCTGAGAAGCCACATCCATCTAAAAATCAAAGGTTGTTGCTGTACTGTGTAACAGTACAGCCCTGTGTAATACTGGAATGCACACGGTTCTCAATGGTCACACTAGCTTGGTTGGGCTGCCCCAGAATAGGAATCAATGGAAGCAGCAGACACTTACATGGAATTTGTTCCCAGCTAATAAACCATGCAAACAATCACAAAGATAACTATGTGACATTAACCCAGAAACTCTTAGATGGGTTGCAGTTTTGTTTTATTCATGTTATCTCTTCTGATATTCTGACTAATTACAAGCTTTTAAGTTTATTTTTGCACTCTTTCTTAAGTTTGTAATGAGGAGGAGCAACAGAGTTGCTATGCACAGTATAGGTACAAAGGCAACAAATAAATTCTATTAAAATGTGTAAAAGTAGGCTCTGATATTTTTGGCCCTTATTGATTCTATTGGAGTACTTGGCATCAGATGGGGCAGATTTTCCCATTATCTGAAGAATTTAAGATAAATAATAAATCTTTTGCTAAAAAAATATACTTTCATCCAACAGCTTCCTGGAACAACTGAGCAGATTTCCTGTGTGATGGTATGGGGCAGACTAGCTAATTGGAACAACACCTTTAACTTCAAAAACAATAAACTTATATCCTGGTCCCAGAGACTGAGCCAGAGGTAAGGTGCTGCAGCAAGCTTCAGTCTCATAATACATCTACAGATTTTCTTAAAATAATCAATTTTTTAGCTTTAGAACTATTCACAACTCTCTCTGATGTGCCACTAGAATTTTAGTGGTTATCATTTTCAGTTCAGTTCCTATCTGAAGCCACAAGAGAATGTTTCTTTATGTAGAAAAAACTATATTCAGGTCCATTTCTTCCAGAGGAAAAAAAAAAGATCAGAAAGGAAGATGTTTTGACAAACTACTAAAATTCAGCTGTATTTCAGAGTATGTGCCATTTACAATTACTTTGCGCAACATTGTTTCTAATGTAAACAGTGATTAAACCACGAAAATTTAATTGAATATCTGTATTTGAAAAGACACAGAAAAGCAAGATTCAAAAAGCATCACAGAGGTGTGGTTGTCCTCATCTAACAAGGACTTAGGGGTGCCTGGAACACATGTCTACTCAAAGTAAGAATTCAGGCCACCTGGGAGGGCTTCTGTATATTACTGTATTCTGTATTTTATTGTTTGGTTAGTTCCATATAGAAAAATCAGGTGTTTCTCCAAGAGGGAGCTAACTGAAAGCAACTCCAAAATTCTTTGACTGAACTTTGCTCCTCTCCCCATTTAGAGAGCATTCTTGGTTTCTGGGAACACAGACTAATAATTTTAACGTCTTCTTCCTTGTCCCTCATTAATGCAATGTCTCTGGATTGTTTCTCAAGTGTGTCACTGCAGTGATGTTCACACATGGTACATACAGAGAATAGGGACATGAGAGGACAAGCTGTCTGTATGGCTTAATCCCAGAACAGAAGGCACATAGATATCATAGACATGGTATAAAAACCTGAATACAAAAGCCCATCATCTGGATCATATCCTGAATATATCAATTCACTCACTGAACTTTAAGTACAGGTTCCATCTATTTTCAAAAGCAGAAAATACTAGACATTATTAGAATCAACAAAAAATACCCAGCCAGATCACCTCTGTAACTTCTTTCTACATTCAGTGCTACCTTGAATGGGAAAAAGATGTCAAATGGGAGTTTCCAGTGCATTTGGGGCTGGCCTCGTGGAGGTTCTGGCCAATCCGTCATGTCAGTGAAGGTAACGACAGTTGTCACAGGTACCGTACTCACGTTTAGAAACTGCAACAAGAAGGGAAGCAAAAAGAGTTTAGCAGTCTTAATACAAAAGGCATACCCCTCCAATTTTTTAATGGGGACTCACTGTAGATGACTGGCAAGCACAATGTCTTTGAGACAGTAGGAGTTAAGTGTCCTAAGTTTACAGAGGAGTAACCCCTCTTTCCCAACAATCCTAATTTGTGGATTGTCACTGATGAAGTCAGTACCGATTTCAATGGCATGGGGTTTTTTTTGCTGCCAGAAACTTGCTTTCTTATAGTTTGCTTTGCAATATACCTTACAGCTCTAAAGTAATTAGCATCAGTTGCTCAAGCAAATAAAATCTGAATCTCATTCTTCTTGATTAGTTAATTCTTACTGACGGATTTGCACCCTACACTTTTACTAGGAATGCAAGTCTTCTTCCTCAGACAGAAATTTTGTTAATGAAGCCATGTAACAGGTGATTTAATAATTATTTTCACGGGGTGGGGGTGTCAGTTTGCCTCAGGGCAACATGAGCTTTACATGGTTAACATTTTCCTATCCTATTCTCTTCATGTGTTTTGCAAGAAGGGTGAACAAATGAGTACCAAGAGACGCATTTAAACAAGTGTGTAAAATCTCATTTAGACTGAGTCTGAAGTTCAAAGTGTTAACAGATCACACAGATACTTTCCATGTCACACCTCACAACGATGAAAATGCCCCGGTGGGTGTCAGCCGCTCCCTCGAAAGCCCATACAGAGCAGTGTAAACCCTGAAATGTATCTACTGCCCAAAAGACTATGTGAAGTCAAAGAAAAAAAAAAAAATTGCAATGGGATCCACTGACATGCTTGAAAAAGATTAGTCATTGTCCTCTGTGGACATGTTAGCTGATGCGTTCCTGCTGACATCACAGAATCACAGAATGGTCTGGGCTGGAAGGGACCTTTAAAGGTCACCTAGTTCAAGCTCTCTGCCATGAGCAAGAATGCCCTCAACTAGACCAGGCTGTTCAGAACTCTGTCCAACCTGGCCTCGAATACCCTCTTTCTGGCTTACAGCCTTCCTTCCCTAATCCATCAGCATTAGTCACTTCCTCAGCTACCTGTTGGTGATTTCAGAAGCTCTAGAGGAACAGAAACATCTTCTTGCTGAGATTATCAGCATTCTGTGGAGTCTGTGAAATATTACTCAAATTCCATATCAAGGCTTTAAGAGACAACTAAATAAACATGGAGTCACTGAATGTTTGTAACTACAACTTTATACCAACCATAACTGAAAGTTTAAAGATTGAGTCCCTACGTGGCAGAAAGTGGTTTAGGGTTGGAAAGAAGGTACCTTTTCCAGTTATGCAACTGAGTGAGGACAGTACTGAAAAGACCACAAAACAACTTTCCTCTATGGAAGGCTGCCATTGCAGCCAGACAACTGCTAAAATTCAATAAATCTCAACTTACTTAGTTCCAAGACCATTTGATTACTTGGTTCTTAAACAGCCTGTAAACCCCATTTAATTACCTCTGTGTGTGAGGGAGGGTTTTTAATTCCCTACCTTGAGGGGGTGACACTGGTAAAAGTACCGTGCACCCAGTATTTGAGCTTGTGGGTTGGACAGGAGGCCCACTTCAGTCCACAATATCTGTATTTCAAGAGTCACAGGAACCATGCAACAGGAAGTACAATTCACAGCCTGAAAATAAAATATACCCCAAACAACTTAATATAGTATTTTAAAGTGATAAAGGACCATTATGGTCAAAGTCTAATGTTTTGGATAATATAGGTCACAGAACCTGAATTAATCACTTCAGCACTAACTCTGTAACTTCTGGTCAGGTCAACCACCCATTTTGGAGCTACATCCATCTCATTGTCATCTGATTTCCAATTAGAATTTGTCTCAACTTTACCACTTGGATTTCACATTCCACTTAGCCATCCCCCCACAGATTAACAATTATTACAATACAAATGGCTCACAAACTTTAACCTTATTAGGTTATATAATAGGACATAAATATCCCTATTAAAATATTCCCTATTCTGGAAAAGCAGAAAGGATTATAATAATAATTAATAGGAAGTAACCAGATACTATCAGTGCCAAAAGGCTGTCAGAAAACTGTGTAATACAATACTGGACTTGGTATTAAACTCTTTTTGCCCATTTAAATAGCAGGAATAGGATTCAAGAGACAGGAAATTTGTTAGCGTTTGTTGGGGTTTTTTTTGTTGGGTTTTTTTTTTGTTAAGTACCTTATTATTAGGGTATAATGCTGACTGCTTACAGGTATTAAGACCTCTGACAGTCATAGGATCATTACAGAAAAAAAGTCCAGATGCCCCCACCTCCCTGAGGCAATACAAAGATATGAAATGAAAAAGATTTACAAATGGTCTTTTTGCATTCACATTACCTGTAGGCTGCAGTTCTGAATCAGAATGGTCATCCACTCTTCTGCCTGGGTTGAATGAGCACTGCCAGTTATAGCAAAGTCTTCTGTTCTGTTCATCCCCTGAAAAGCCTTGTATAACTTCTGTTGCATGTAACTACAGCTAGTGTCTTCCAGTATTGGGAATAGACTGGAAATGAGAAAATAACACCTTTTCCAAAGTGATTTCCAGGACAAAAAAAACCCCAAACCACTATCAACATCCTTTCTTTGCAGTAAGTATTTCTCCTGCTCTTATAATTAGTCAACAAGTATTGGTATTAAACAGATGCAGTTTCAATCCTCTCTGCAATGAGAAAGGAGAAAAACATGGCAAGGTAATACATGATAAGGAAAACTGACAGCTCTTTAGCCATCTTATCACATCAGTGGTCCCAAACTTGCCCTGTCAAAAGAATGATCCAAATCATCAAAACAACCACTTCTTGATATTCACTCCTCAACTCTACTCTCGCCCAAGACATACTGCCAGACTACAGCCTCAAAATGTCTCAGAAGACCTTCACAATGTTCATGTTATTCTAGCAGTCCACCATCTTTTCAATATTCAAGTTCTCTTAGGAGTATATGGAAGATCTGTAGAGACTCATTGGTGACCTCAGGGAATGACCTAGGCTCCACAGCACTACATGAGAGACTACAGAAAAACTTGCTAAGTGAGTCCACAGCTTCCGGCTGTCAGGAAGGATGACTGCAGATGTGTTGTTACCTGATTTTGCAGCCTGTTCTCATATTCCTTCCAAACTGTACTGTGTGTCTGAGGAACCGTGAACAACTTCCATCATTTTCACTCCATAATATGCTCATCTGACAGACTGCACATCAAGAAGCCAAACAAAAGTGTAAACAGACAACATACAACACTCATCTTGAATTCAACAATCCACTCACCCTATACTCCTCCTTATCCCTGTCAGGGGACTAGAGAAGTCCAGACAGTGGAGTATCAGAAATTTAAAAAACCCAGTGATAAACAAAAACTCTTAGCAGAAAAAGGATACATGTTGCATGGTACCACTGTTCGCAATCAACAGTGGTGCTCCACTGATATAGCCAGGGTTTCCACTTCTAGGCAACATATGAGAAAGAGTCCTGGTCTACAGAGATGCAAAGGGAAGAAACAGAAGAAGAGGAAAATATTAGCACCAGGGACACCCATTCATCTCCAAAGATCAAATTCACATTCTCAAAAATGTAAATATAAGCTACTTTTTGAATGACTGATTATTATAAACTACTTAAACTATTTGTTTCCAAGGCCTTTTTCTTACCTGGCCAATTTCATTTGCAGTCCAGGAGGTAAAAAACTAAATGTCAGTATCCTGAAATGTGGATAACACCAGGAAAGCTCTCAATATAATGAATTGCCATTGCTCAACATTTGTCTCTGAGGAAGTGAACAGATCAGTCTGGGCAATTCCGTAGAACTGCAGAACAAACCCTGCCATGACCCTGATTCTTAGTGAACCATTCCACTTCTAAATGGTTGTATGGCAAGAGCCTCTACGCATAACTTCAACAAAGTGACACTGCACATTTATCAACCCCTGAGGTCACCACTTACCCAATTTTACATTGCCTCTATGGGACACGATATACGTGAACTTAACACACATTAGTTATTTCCCGGATTTCTACCCCCTTCAAAGTAACTTTCTTTCCGGCTGCACAGGCAAAGTTAAGTAAGTACCTGGAATAAATTTAGCAACTTCATTCACAAACACTGAACATGTCAGATACAGCCCTAGCTTCAACCCTTTCCTTCACAAGGCCATGTTGTTGACTTATCTTATCCCTTCTACCCCAACAAACAAACAAAAAAACAAAAACAACCAAAAAACCCCCAAAAATAAAAAAAAAACCCAAAACCCCAAACAAAACAAACCAAAACCCCAAAAAACCAAAACAAAAAAAACCAAACCAAAAAACAAACAAACAAACAAAACTCCAAAAAAAGCCAAAAAGCAAAACTAAACTAACCAACCAAAAAAACCTCCAAAAAGAACAAAACAAAACAAAAAAACCCACCAAAAACCCCACCCTCAAAAAAACCCCAAACAAACAAAAAAACACCTAAAACCAAACCAAGAGCAAAACCAGTCATATAAAAATAAGCAGCTCCTTGAAATTTGTGCAATGAAAGACTCCATGCTTGTGCCGAGCCTGGATTTTTCTACTTGCATGGTTTACTTCAGACCACAAATGCCTCCCTTCCTGTCTTCAACCACCATCTGCACCCCAAGGTTCTGTTACTACTATACCACAGTGACACTGCTCTAATCTTTTCAAGTCTCATCTGTACAAAAATGAGTCACAAGCTACAGACTACAAACTTGGTAAAATTCCAGGAAGGATGGGGATACTGACCCAGAAGAGCATGGTGAAGTGCTGCTGAAGAGAGGATCCAGAGATGTTGCTCACTTTGAACTGGACAGAAACACTCTGAATCCCACTTGTACCACTGTATTCTATCTCATAGATCACCTGAAAGACCAATTTAGAGAATAAGCAGAGACAGAGTAAGGTAATAGGGCAATGACTTTAAGCTTGTGTCAAGCTGCTCTAAAAGGAAAGAAGATTGACATACCTCAGAAACAACATTGGTGCATGTGTCGTCTTTCATGTGGGGAGCTCCAGGTGGTGAGACTGTGGTGACATTTACCTGGCGACAGTAAGCATATTAACAACCAGTAATTGTTTAAAAGGAGTATGTACGTTTTACTCTTTTTCACTGCTTTTCCATCCAAGTCAGATTTACCTCCCTGCTGTAGCTGTGATCTAGGGGCACATCACACTGCTCCAGATCCCTATTCTCTTTCCATTAAAATAAGCTACCTGCCTGACTTTAGTCCTATCTATGCCCATTCATTTTAAAATACACCCTTACTTATGTCCTTTTTTTTGGTATAATGTCCTACTTTCGTCAAGAAAAATCTTGTCTCAGACACAGCACATCCCCATGTTCCCTTCAGAAGCAGAAAAACTTTTCATTGGCAACAGACACTGACCTTCATGGGCTTCACAATGGTGTCATGAATTGGGACCTGGAGAAAATAAACAAACTGTTCTACAATACCAATAAAACGCTAAGTAAATTGCTGTGTTTGCAAGTGATTAAAGCCATAAAATCTTTACAAAAGAGCCTGAATATTATATTGACAAAATTACTTTGTTTATTCCAGATGTAGAAAACTTGTCACCATTTTGTAATCTATAAATCACAGAAGGCATTTTAAAATACCAAAAGACAAATTTAACCTTGGCCCTGCTAATACCCTGCAGAATGCAGATACTTTGAAGTATCACATCTCTGATCCACTACTGAACCTCCATCTTCTGCAATCAAGTAAGTACTTCAGCGTCCAGTTAAGGAAAAACTGAATTTTGGCAACAGTGACAAAGAAAGCCCTGAAAACATGAATTAAATCTGATCAATAGAATACTCTCTACTACAGTTATGTAGATTTAGCTTTCCAATATAAGGGCAAAATGAGTCATCAGCCTTAATAAGTGTTCATATTTACAATGTTGTTTTCTCTTGGAAAAACAGAAAAATTCTACAAGGTGAAAGGAGACATTTTCATATAAGCATTCATTAAGACCAGTAGGATGAACCCAGAACAGTAAATTGTTTATTCTGAAATTACTGTCAGGATAAATAGTAAAGAAATTGATACTGCTGTACATAGAGCTAATATTAATAAGGGACCTTCAGTATGATTTTAGAGCCAACGCTTTACATAAAAAACCACCCTAATTCTTTACTGAGAACACATACTGCTTGGTTGATCAAGCTGATGGAACAGATGGGAATACTTTGATAAATAATCTGTTTAAAATGTGAGAGAGTTTTAGATAAATCATTAGGACTATAAAGTATCAAGGAAGTACCTGTTAAATACAGTAAGAATTTGCTAATAATGGAAATTTATTGGAAAGTAGTTTGAATTGAAGGATTATCACCAGTCATGACATTTTTAACAGGCTTCCCAGCAAGGCCTCAACAACTGGGAGATCAGGGATGACATACCAGATGACGTGCAGTTTTACAGCTACCTGAAGTCCCAGTGGAAGGCAATGCAAAGTCAAACAACTAAGATTTTGAACAAAAGCAAGAAATATGAAATGCACCTTCAGCACAGTGAAGTCACGGTAGTAGGAAGCAGCATCTAGGGCAGGGTCAGTCATGCAGCTCTTGCTCAAGTTGGCAAAAATCCGAGTACAGCTTGTGCTTTTACTGTCCAGGAAGCCTGGGTGAGTTAAGACATGACAACATACAAAATAGTAGCAAATCACCCTAATATATTCTTCCCCCTTTACTAACCAGCAGGATTTCCATCAACACAAAGTCCACTGGCTCCTGTTTTTACTGGCTGTCTAAGCATGCTCAAGACAGATGATGAATCAAAGTAGATTAGGATTGGATCACCAGCCTGAAAAGACAATTGGGAGAAATCACTAAGTTACTGTGGAATACTAAGGCCAAGGGCAAGAGACAAATCTATACTTCTTTGTGTCCACCCATTTTGTCTAAAAGGTTGCCCAGCTCTTAAATACAAGGAAACTGACCAGAAACGTTTTATACACTAATGAATCGAAAGTACTGAGTGATAAACACTTCAACAGTGTGCTCTGGTAACCAGGAGGGTCATCTATGTCCTGTGGTGCATCTGACTCAGCATCACCAGATGCTAGAGGGAAGCAATTGTTTAACTCTGCTCTGCATGCTGGTATGGCCTCACCTTGAGCTCTGAGGGCACTTTTGGGTACCGCAACATAAGCCATAAAGCTATTGGAGAACATCTAGAAGAGGGTTACAAAGATGGTGGAAGATCTCCAGGGGAAACTATACAAGGAATAGCTGAAATCACTTGGCTCGTTCAGTCTGGAGTAGACTGAGGGGAGATCTCATTGCCCTCTGCAACTTTCTCCCGAGGGGCAGACACTGATCTCTGCTCTCTGCGACAAGGGACAGGACCCAAGGAAATTGCTGGAAGTGTGTCAGGGAAGGCTTAGGCTGGATATAAGGAAAAGGTTCTTCCCCCTGAGGGTGGTGGGGCACTGAACAGGCTCCTCAGGGAATGGTCACAGCCCCAAGGCTGACAGAGCCCAAGGACCATTTGCTCAACACTCTCGGGCACAGGGTGGGATTGCTGGGGCGTCCTGTGCAGGGCCAACAGCTGAAGTTGATGATCCTTGTGGGTCCCACCCAACTCAGGATATGCTATGATCCTAAGATAATATGGCTTCTAGGTACAAAGAATCTTTCAATTTGTTCTCATTAGACATCATTACAGACAACTTTAGTAAAAGTATACATGCAAACTGATTGCTGTTTTCTTTCAACTCACACGGTAAAAAGCAGAGAACGATGGCTGGACTTGTGATGGTGCCAAGAAAGAATGCCTGCCATACTTCTCTAAGAATTCCACAAAATCAGATTCTTTGATATCCCATGGCTGTTGAAAATAGTTCAGCTTTGCTAGAGTTTGAAAAGAGAAAAAAAAGAAATCCACCAATATTAAGTTACTAGAAAAGATAACAGTAAATACCATGCCAATATTTTAAAAAGGAATAACTTCAGTAATTGTAAGCTAGCTGGTGCCTTATATTAATTAATCCATAGTAACACTTCTAATAGGCTAATATGCTCTACAAACAGGATGATATCATGAGTACTAATTTGTATGGCTCCCGGGAGACAGATATTAATACACAAAGTGACTTTCCAAAAAGCGTGAAGACTCCTTAACAGCTGTCTTACTGTGTGCTGTAATTTCCATGAGATGCCCAAATTAGATACACATGATGTTTTAATTACAAAGCACAACCCATTTGTGAGTTCACTAAAAGTAACATTAAATGGATTTAAAATAATTAAGGTTGGTAATATTCAAGATAAGTATGAATAGACAATAAGCATCCTAAAAAACCCAGACTTTCTATTGGTATCCTACAGCGATACCCTCCTGACTTGGTGGTATTCAATGATATGGTTATAATGCTATAATTACTGCTATAAAACACTGTTATAAAATGGAAAATTATTAAAGCCATGCTACATATACTCATTGTAATATGAATAACTTTTCAATACATCCAAATAAAGCATCTTAGAAGATTAAGGATTACATATCCTACTGACAACAGGAACGAGCGGCAGTATTCTCAATTACAGTAGTAGCAAAAAGAATTTATGTAATCCAGTAGGTTTGGGGGAAAAAAAAGAACCGTAAAAAAAGAACCTTAAGCTCTCAATGTAATTCTGATGTTCAAGGACAAAGCAGATGCTCAGAGGTACAGCACAGCTAGCAGAAACAAAAGCTTTTTAATATCCAAATACATTATTAATGAAACAGTCAAATGAATCTTTCAAGGAGATAAAAGTCAAAGGAATATTAAGCTCCTCCAAAGTTCACACAAATAGGTATGCAGAGCAGCTTGCTTAATAATCACTTGAGGGAGACTGAAAAAGAAAACATTTGCAGCTGTGCTACTCACAGCCGTATAATTGATTTGGGACGCAGTTCTTCACGTACTCTTCCATTATCAAAGCTGAATACTTGCTACCACAGGTTAACATTACATAATGTAAAATATACCTGAAAACTGGAAGGAAATCCCTTCTGCAGCAAAACTTGGTGAAGTCAACCTGTGCATCACTTTCACAGGCCATAATTCATTAGGCCTCGACTATATTTCTGGCAGTGGTAGTTCATCACACCATCCTGGAAAAGCTGCTGCCACAATCAGTTGATGAAAATATATGTGTTCCTATATTTCCATGGGAAAGGCCACTAGAGAGAAGGCTGTTTCTACCAGAAAACTGTATGATCCTTCAGGTGATCCCAAATAAAGTCTTCCCCATATGTTCTTCCAACAACAAGCACAGAAAAGGAAAAGACCATGTGAACAGTGAATTCTGTTCCCAGGTGTGCTACAAGTAACATATACATGTAGTCAAATGTTTAGGCCTGTTCAGTGGGCCTAATCATGTGATAGATACAGAGCCCAAATATTAAACGGCCAAAAAAAATCTGGTGCCATCCATCTGGACACAGATGATCCTTTCTGTGGGTAACATTAAAAATTCAGAATCCTTTTAATCCTATTTTTAGGATATTATAAGTGGTGTGGGAAAAGGGTAAAATTTAGATTCCAAGTTACAGGCTGAAATGCCCAGGACCCCGACAGCACTTTAAGCTGTGGTTAAACTGTCATCTATATTCATCTTTACTGTGACACCTACTGAAAACTGGAATGGGTAAAACTCTAGCGCTACTACCTATCATACCATATATTACAAGGCTCTCATAATTTCTTTGTTCTTCCCTTTATGCAAAACACTCAAGCAACATCTGGAAAGAGCTGAAAGCAGGACAAGGTAGTAAAAAGCTAAGCTTGTTTTGACGAGTTTTTGTACCTGTTAAACTTCTGAGCCCCTCCCAACCTAAAATACTGACAGATTTAGGTCAGAAGAAGCAGACAGAACTGTGGATCACAACTCCCAGATAAATAACTCAAAAGAGAAAATGGTAAGTGTTGCAGTGCGTTATGGCCGCTTCCAGGGCCAGCGTACCCCCATAATTGGCCACTGCCATCTCGCCCCAGTTTCCCTGTGCTTGCCTCCTACCCCAAGAGAGGTTTCTCTTCTCCCACGGTATTCCTCCCTTCCCACAATGCTCCCCATTGGTCTGTACCCTTTGCCCGCGAGAATTCAAACCCCGCATGGCTGCACCATTGGATGTTCTGTATTCTCCCCTCCCACTCTGTAAAGCATAAAACATCTGTGTAACGGCCCTTCGGGGCTTCTCTGCGCCACCATGACGCCTGAACAAACCTTCTATCCTGAGAAGCCCCTCCGCCTGCCTCCCTCCTTCCTGCGCGCCCGTACCACCGGTGGGTCTGTGAACCTGAACTGGAACTTCGCCGACCCTCCCGCGCCCGCGAGCAGCCTCCACCATCCTCTCCCGTCCGGGCGGGTGCCGGGCACTGGCGAACACAGCTAGCCGGACAACCAGTGTCGCGGCAGGTCAGTGCTCAAATGTGAGACCACAGCAATTAACTGAATGCCATGAACGGGACACTGAATCACTCAAATGAAGTACAATGTGGAAAGCAGAATGAGAGAAGAATGTTAATGGTGTATCCTACAACGATATATGATTACCAGTGACAAAAATAATCATGAGCAGAGAAGAAAGGATGAAAATAAGCATATATAATAGAGAATCCAAGACACAGTAAGAAAACACTTTCTGAAAATTATAGTAGTGGGATACTTCAAATGTCAACCCTTATCTGCTGCTCTATGTGTAATCAACTATGTAAGGTATCTCAGATACATAAGCAATTGATAAAGACTTATTTGTGTTCAGCCAGAGACCATACCCTTAATAAGACTGCAACAATCTTTTCCTTTGTTTTGTCTTTGGTGATCAGACCCTGACTCACTATGGTCTCTGTGGAACTGTAACAGCCAAAATAATTAGGAACGATTATAATGTGTAGTTCAAAAAAATATTCCCTAAGCAGAGGCATTCTGTGAACAACATGTGTGAAAAGGATTGCTTACAGTCATCCAGCTGCACACAGAAGAGCGGATCATGTCCACCAGGATCAGAAATGATGTCTGTAGGATAAGGGGTGTTACTTCTGAAAATGAGTGACTTTTCCACACATACTTGACTCACAGACCTGTAAAGACAAGCCCCCCCCCGCCCAGCAAACTATAAAATGGAGTATACTTGCATAATTTCGTATTTTACATTATATAATGCCAACAACACAACACAGTATTACTTTTCATCAGTTCAGATGAGCTCTTGTACAATCTGCATTGATAATCAATTACAGAATGCCTCTCTCGTAGTTGTAGTAACTTTGTGGACATTGTATTAGTGTAATTAGAAATCACTCTGACACTCTCTGGAAGAAAGAGTGATTAAAAACAAAATCAGTGCCCATAAATTACAGCTCCTCTCGGTCCTCACCACAAGGGCAAGCTGCAAAGACAGATTTTACTTTCTAATAGCTTGAGACCATCTTCCTCACTGACAGCATCTCGCGGTCTGTACTTGTTTGACCGCCACCTCATAGCAAACCAAAGTTCCTTTTTCTTAAGCCCAGACTTCCCAGCTCCCACCGCCAGCTGCATCATCACGGAGTAACCAAGCCTCGCTTCACCTCAACCATTGTGCTGTCGGCCCCGGGAAGCCTTTCCCAGTCTCCGGCCCAGCGCTAAGCTGTCCCCGCGCCCGGGGGCGCGGCAACACCACAGCGAAACCCAGGCGGCTAAGCCACAGGTCCCACCAGTAGCCCGGGCCCGGGCCCGGTCTCCTGGCCCGCCTGGGCCCGGCCCGGCGCCAGCACTGACAGAAGCCCATCCCCTACCCACCTGCTGCCGCCGGAGCGACGAGACGCGCCCGCAGGGCTGAGGGCGGGCAGCGACGCCAGCAGCAGCAGCAGCAACACGGCGCGCGCCACCGCCATAGCCTCTCCGCAGCGCCGCCAGACGGGCCACGCCACAGCGCCTGCGCGAGCGCCGGGGACCGGGCCGGGCGGGGCGGGGCGGGGCGGGGCAAGGCAACGGTCCTGTAACATGGCTTGTTTGAAAGAGTTAGGTGCAGGTCATTGTAGCTACTCTGTGTTAACAGCCACCAGAAATTGTGTACTACTAATGAATTCATATTATGGCATTATGATTGCATTAAGAGCAGTTGTGTCTAACATTCAACATGAGCTATCCTATTCTGCTACTCATTTAAATTATATAAATTGAGTGGGTCACTAAGTAATCACTGCTTTACATTATGTTAGAGTGCATAAATTGGTCTGCAGAGCTGTCTAGGTAAAAAAAAAAAACAGTGTTTCACTAATTCTAGACTGTATCACAAGCATTTCCACACGGTGGACCAGATGGGAGAAGATTCTTAATTTTGACATAATGAAAATTTTTCTCAAACAAATGTCGGAGCTTAGTTAAAATCCCACATAGTAAGTCCTGGGAGAGTTTAGCTTTTATAATTGTATCTTTTAAATAAAAATATTTTGGAGGTACTTTTTGTGACGATCTTTTTCATGCAATATTTATTTAACATCTGATTCTAACTGGCACAATATAGTGGAGATTGAAACGTCTGTATGTGTTCAAGGAGTCAAATAAGGCAAATTCATGAGAGGAAGCATGTTAAAGATCATTAAAAATGCAGGTACTGTAGCCGGGCCTCCTCAAGTTTGCTGGTTTTGAGCTGTTGGAAGCTTTGGGCATTCTTTACTCTGGAAATACTGCAATACTCTGTTCTAAACTCTTCCTTAGCCTTCTACTGCTCATCTCTGTCAAAGGAAAGCTCACTGGCTAGGCCTTTGTTCTGATCCAGTTCCATTCCTATGTTCAGTGTGTACTAGATTTTCACCAGAATCCAAGATGGAGAAGAGATACGTTAAGCCATTCTTTTTTTGGCAAATAAGGAGAGCACACACAACAGAGGCATTGTGTCATTGGATATTTACTTATCATTTGCTGTCTTTTATTCTATATAAAATATATCCACTCCTCAGTAGATTAACTGCTTCAATGATTTAGTTGTAAGTGCTTTCTAGGAACAAGTAATTAAAACTTAAATTAAAATAGATGGACTTAAGCTTTCATTCAGAGAACTGATAATGGAAAATAATTTAATAACACAAGTTATATGTTCATGCTCAATTTCTAAACAAAGATAATAGGATACATAGTGTCTATAGATAATACTTCCAGTTTATCTAAATCTCTTTTCAGCCTAGAAATTTTGTTTCTCCCCTTCACTGCTCTTTCATGGCTCTACATTAGTATACAGCTTTGGAATAAATGGAATATATATGTCTAGTCTCCTAAGGGTCATACACGAATTCCATGGTATGTAATGAGAAGGGACAGCACCCACAGTAAAGAGAATGAATTTGGCCTTAAGGTGCCTCAGCACAGAACAGAAAGAAAGGAGCAACAGGTAAGAAAATATTACAGAAAACCATTTATGTATTCCCTTACTGTTAAAAAAGCACACCATAGCAAAGCCCTCTGAGAAGGATAAACATACAACACATGAAATGAGATGTTTGAACCTGCAAACCAAAGTGCAAAAGAATCAGGAAGTAATTATAATAAAAAAGCACATGGAGCAAACCACTGGTTACTTTGACATCTATACTATTCTCATTACAGACTATTTGGTCTGCACTATTTCTCATTCTCTCTAGACTCACCTTGCCTGTAGGAGGACTGGAATCAGGCATGTTATCTAGTACCTCATCTATTCAAGGAAAATAAAAGAAATCCTATAAAAGGCAACTGGACTGTGAAGTAATCTCTCTGATGCACTTTCTTTTGACCATTTACAGGAGATGTTATATTTTTAAAGTTTTTACTATGTTGGTTAACATGACTACTTTAATCTCTTTATTTCTACAGACAGGTGACTTTAGTGGCAGTAAAGGACACAGACCTTTAGCAAAAGCTACCAGCAATTTGCCACTGGTTTCTATCTTATAAAGTATCAGGAGATCATAAGTGTTGTTGAGTAACAACTGGGAGGATGAATACCTATTTCTTAGTTTCCAGATTTGAGTACCAGTTGTTCTATATTGGGCTACAATTTAAGAAAAGTCAGAAAGTTTAGTGAAGTAATATATGACCATCGCCCAAATCTACGATTTTTAAAAATCAGTTCCTTGATTTAATTCCTTTCAGTTCATTTAAAAATTAATTCAAATAATTTATTTTAACTTGGTCTTGTTTGTTTCCTTTCTATGTTTACCTCGTCATTTTACCATGACATAATTAGTAGATTTTGAGAGTTGCTTTTCTATCACAAACCATGTGACCACTTTTCATTATATAGCACCCAGTAATTTTCCATTGAAATCGGGGATAATACTCTTAGCACAGGTATTTCATGAGGATGAAAAATAAATAGAAAAATTTCAGACGTTTATATTATGGTGGTGCCATTTTGTCTATTATCTACATTACAGAAGTCAGTTGAGTCAGTTGAGCTGTCACATCTCATTTGTGTATGAGAAGACACTAGTCTTACCTGAGTCTGGGATTCTGCCAACAGACATCCAGAAGTGTCTGGGTTGTAGCTGAGTAAGAGTTACAAAGTTTGGGTACAAACATCACATATACATATATATATATATATCTCAAAGTAAGCCAGAGTAAGCTGTTGTTATTATCATCTAACATAATTACACAAGACCAATATATTGCTTTCTGCTTCAGAAATTGACACAGGTTTTATAGGTTTTTTTCTTGCCCAACTGGATTCAGATTAGTTTTATTTCTGTTCATCGATATTCCTAGAAGCAAGACAGTTACTTAATTTAAATGGGCTCTGTGGCCAGGGAGGGGTTATGTAGTATAGGTAGAGACTGAGACTACTCCTGAATTCCTTACAGATCCTTGTATTGGAACAGCCTACTGGTAGAGAATTGCAGTTTAGCTGAAAGTGCACAGGGTTTAGTTTTAAAATTGAATTTATGTATGTAAGCCTTTAAATTGTCTTCATGACCACAGTGATTTCCCTCTGGGATGACTCAGTAGTTGAGGGGCAGTGGTGAGGCTCTAAACACTTCATTTGGTATGTCTTGATGTCAGTACTGTCAGGCAGCTTTCTCCTCTCTTCTCTCTTCTCTCTTCCCTGAAGGTTTATTTACGCTCACCTATGACTTCTTCCTGCATTGGCAGATACGATCCAAATGTTCTTGGGCATTTTGTTCTGCTTTAGTCCAAAGGTTCAGCCACTGGTGGTGTATGCTTTACTTCAAAAGGTTTCACGTTAGAAGCTCTCAAGAGGGGACAAATATTACTGGTTACAGCATTTCTTAGCACTCCTTTCATCTGCAGCAAGGCATCAGTCGTTGCCTATGTTAGCCCTCGAGCCCGTGCGCGCTCTCGGTGCCGCCCGTTGCCGCGGCGGTTTCCTAACCGCTCCCCCGCCCACGACCGCAACCGGGGCCACGGGGGCGGCTCCTTCCCGGCTCGCTCGGCCCCTCTAGGGAGGCCAGAGGCTGAGGGGCGGGAGGGAGGGGGAGAGAGAGGGGGAAGGCAGGTCCTCGTTTGTTGTGGGAACGCTGCCGGGATACGCGCCTGTGTTGTGGGAACCGCGAGCGGCCGAGGGGTCGCCTGCGGGTCTCTGGCGCATACCTCTGGCAGCCGGTTTCCTCGGCTGTTCGGGCAAGCGTTCGGGACCTCCGAAAAGGCCTCGCGATGGCGGCTTAGAGCTGCCCCACGCCCCTCGCTCCTCGCGGGGAAGCCTTGTCCAGCGGCGGGATGGAGCCGGCGGTGAGGGAGCAGCTGCTCGCAGCAGAGAGCGGACGAGGTGAGCGGGCGGCCGGCAGCTGCGACCTTGTGCCTGTCTTTAAAAAAGAAGTGAAATTAAAATCCCACTTCAAACAGGAAAACAGCTTGATCCTAATCGGTTTTCTAAATTCGCTTTCTAGTGTGCTAACGTGAGTGATTTTAAATAGCAAGAGAGTTGTTAATGCTTCAGCTTAGAATCATGCCTAACTTCGAACAACGTGTGTGTGACATTATTTTCCTTAAACATTCTTAAATTATTTCTGCAAAGGAGAGACTGGATATCACGTAGCTCGTTTGAACACAATCATGTCAGTACACCTGGAAGCAAAAATTGTTTATTCCTCTTTTTATTTCAGATGTTCAGGCTTTGAAGAATGCTTACGACTTGATCAAATCAGCCAGTCAAGGACAATCTGCACTTGACTCATCAGATAACATCAGCACCGACTTATATGTTTTATGTGCTGAACAAGCACTTCAGGTTTGTAATTTAGGTCTTTTGGCTGTATTGAGTGAAAACCTGTATATGATACACTGTATTTACAGCTGTTACAGTTACTACTTTAAAAATCTCAGAAGTACCTGAGGAAAGTATTACAGTGTTCTGGTTTTGGAGAGCAATTGTTTAAACATGGATTTTCCATTAAAACTCAGCCCCTAAATTATCACTTCTTTACAGTCAGTCAGCAAGGTGTGGTTTGTGAAGTTTGTAATTAGACCAAAATTAGCAAGGTGTACCATAGTATATATAAATAAGTTTGCCATGTCTGTTATTTCTTGTTATGGAAAACTTAACATTAAGCAATTTGGTTATGACTGCAGAAAATATGTTCATGAACAGTCTGTACCATGCAAAAGAACTCTAATAAAAATAGTAACAATAATGGTACATTCTAATTATGAAAGGCTGTTGGTAATTGAAATGACTTTTATAAAATGTGGTAGAGATTTTTAATTTTGAAGTACTTGTTAATTTTCAATCTATGAACATAAGCAATTGGGTTTTTAGCAGACAGAGCTTGTAGTAAAACATTTTTTTTCCCACCCAAGCTGCAATCCAATAAAAATCTGTCTGTGGTCTGAAAATTGGGGTGTAGCACTGACAAATCCTGCCAGCTAATATCCCTCCTTACAAAAAGCCCAAAATTCTGTTAAGAATTTTGTCTTTATGTTAACAATTGTGTTTTAAAAGGACACATTTTTTGGATACTGTAAGCATTTCTATGACTGTCTGAGGAGTTTTGTTAAATAAAGAAGCTATCTTTTTACATACATTTGGAATGACAAAGCTATGCCTTTAATAAATTTTAATGGGCTTATACCACAACTGGTATGCATCTCTACAGAATATTGCTTGCATACCGGTACGGAGTTAGATGTTACCCTTGATTAGGCATGCATTTTAAAAAGCTAACAATTCTTAATTATTTGTTGCATTTTTAAAAAATATTAAAATGCTTTCTTTGGATTTTAGCTGGGATATCTGGAAATTAGCAGTCACTGCCTGCAGATGTATTTTAAAGGAAGATTTCCTGTTAACCAGTTTCTTGGCAGAGCATATTTGTGCCAAGGCCAGTTGCATGCTCCACACTCTACAAATAATTTGGTGAGAATTATGAAGGTTGCTTTATATTAAGCCTGTTTTCACGAGTATTTATTCCGAGGTTTTCATGTGTTGCTTTCAGTCATTTAAAATGCACAAGGATAATCAGGACTGTAGGAAAAATCAAAGGAAAATATATTAACAAGTATTTTGTGGGTAAACAAAACTTACCATCTGAATCAGACTAATATTTCAAATATTTTGGAGATGACAGTAAAAAAGAATGCTTGTAAACATTTTCAGGTGGTCGATTGTTTTAAGTCACCATTTTAACTTTTTACTTAAATATGATACTTTCAGACCAAATTAGCTGTAACTGTTAAAATAATTACTGGTTTTAATTGGCAAGCTTTTCATAGGCTTGTGGGAAGTGGTGGACTGAAGAGGCCCTCAGAGAGGTTGTACAGTTCATTTCTGTGGCAGTGTACTTCCAGCACTCATCAGTAACATTTCCATGTAGTACTTGGATGTGGCTTTTTGTCATAAGAGGTGGTTGCAACTCAGCAGGATACTTCTGCTTCTGTGTTGCTTTTCAGTGTTACAACTCCCTATATATGAAAAGTAGATTTTATCTCTTGCTGATTTTAAAATGGAGTGGGATCTGTTTTCTGTCTTCAGTATTTCACTTGTCCTTATACTGTGGTAGGTCAGCTTTGATCATATGTAAATGGTATCTAGCCTCCATAAACAGCCTAAACAGATGTTTAGAATCATAGAGTATTCTGAGTTGGAGGGGACCCACAAGGATCATCCAAGTCCAACACCTGGCCCTGCATGGGACAACCCCAAAAATCTCACCCTGTGCCTGACAGAGTTGTCCAAATGCTCCTTGAGCTCTGCCAGCCTGGGGACCATGAACAATGCCCTGGGGAGCCTGTTCCAGTGCCCAGCTACCCTCTGGGGGAAGAACCTTTTCCTGATGTCCAGCCTAAACCTCCCTGACACAGCTCCAGCAGTTGCCTTGGATCCTGTCCCTGGTTATGGAGAGCAGAGATCGGTGCTGCCCCTCCACTGCCCTTCAGGAAGAAGCTGCAGAGTGCAATGAAGTTTCTCTCAGACTCCTCCAGGCTGAATAAACCAAGGGACCTCAGCAGCTCCTCATATGGCTTCCCCACTAGGCTTTCACCTACTGTTACCTCTGTTACCTCTATAATTCATAGTTTGTGTTATTCGTGTTCACAAATATGCCTGACAGACATTTTCATAGTTTCTTTGAATAATGTGTTTGAATTAACTTTCAAGCTAGAATCTTTTCCCTGTTACATTTTCTGTACTTTCTTTTTTCTATGAGCACATGTGCAGAATGGTCACTGGTCAATGGTCACTTTAAGACTTCATGCATGTGTGCAAAGTCCAATGTCCAGCTATGTTTCTAAATTAACAATCTATTCTGTGATGTTTTGTCAATCTCAATCAAAGTTTGCTGTTTTCCTCTTGACCCTTGCTAACTTCTTAGAAGTCAAGAATGGTCCCAGATTGTACAGTCCTGGCTTGGTTCCTTGTGTCATGTGTTGTAAAGGTCTTTTAAGATACACTTTGCATCAGTTGTAACATTTTTTTCCTGCTGTGTCCCTAGAAAATTTATGAAAATAGGAGTGGCACAACATACCATGCTGTGTGACTAAGTAATCATCATTCACTAAGAAAAGATAAATTTGTCCTTATTTTGGTTTCCATCCTAAGGAATCCTTCTTAATTGATTAAGGTGCTTGTGTTCTTAATTTTAAGTTGGTTAAGGGACAAGTGCAACTTCTCTACCTTAGTACATATTTCATCTCTGGTTTTCTCTGTGTCTAGGCAAGTTCCCATTTATTGCTCAGTACCCTTCTTATGCCATCCCAGAGCTCAGTAAGTCAGTCCCAATTCTCTTGGAGATTTTAGTTTCTCTTTTCCAGCATACTGTAGAGACCCCCTCTGGTGTCATCCCGTCCCTGCTCATCCAGCTCTGCCTCGGCTTTGCTGTTTGCACTGCATCCTTCTCCTACACTTTCAAAAATCCCTTTTTACTATCTCACCCATGTTCTTTACACCCTCCCTTCAGGAATTTGTACATACTGATGAGATCTTCTCTGAGCTGCCTTCTTCAGGCTCAACAGTCTCAGCTCTCTTTCTTTCCCCATAGGAGAGATACTTCAGTTCTTTCTTGACCTTTGCAGCCCTGTGTTGGACTCTCCACAGCATCCATGTCTCTCTCGTACTGAGGAGGCCAGAACTGGGGACAGTGCTCCTGATGTGGTCTCACCAATGCTGAGTAGAAGGGAAGGATCAAATCCCTCAGCCTGCTGGCCACACTCCTCCTAAGGCATCCCTGGGCACTGTCCGCAACCTTTGCAGCAAGGGCATGCTGCTGGCTGGTATTCTGCAACTTGGTGTCCACCAGGATGCCTAGTTCCTCCTCTGAAGAGCTGGTTCCCAGCTCCTTTAAGGATAAAAAGGGCAAGCCAGACACATTGTTCAGTTGCCAAATTCTTGTTGGAGCTATTTTGAAGAAAACAATTCCTCGAGATTTTTAACGGGACAAACAAATATAACTTTTTTCCCACTGAATTTGCTCTTGGATATTTCTGAACTTTCTTTGCTGAAAGCTTAAAAAGTATGCAGCTTTGTAGTTTTGGAAAATTTCAATCCCGATAATTAGTATTTGGCAGAAATGAAATAAGCTGAAAATAGTCTTAAAATTCAAAATCAGGAAAACACATTAATAGGCTATCAACCAGTTTTTAGTTATTCTGTTTCTATAGCAACAACTTACTCTGGCAGTACGTTTTAGCTGAGATTGGTCTGAAAAATAAAATTTATGAAATATGAACATATTGAAATAGGAAAAGAATGTACTGATTTATAAAAGCTGTATTCAAATTGCACTAGCTTTTCTTTGTTTTATTCTAGGAAGAGTTTGAAAAGTTTGTGCTGTTTTTTATGAAGGCAATAGATTTTGCAACCCATGACAGAAGGTAGGCCCTACTGATAGGATTAACTCTAAATCCCAGGAAATGCAACTGATCTGGCTTCTCAATTGTTTGTCTCGATTTTCATTAGGTAGTATGGAGTTGTGCTGATTGGGTTTTTTCTTTAGATTTTTCCTTCCATTTTGTACCTTCTGCTACTGCTGTGTGTGCTGCAACAATGTAAGAATACTGAAGTCTTACATTGACAGGATGAATAATCCTGTTCAAAGCTGATATCTCAGCATTCCTTACCCATGTATAGTTACGATCTATAGAATCAGAGCACCATGTTAGCTTATTTTTAAGTGGTTAATTATGGGTAGAGTATAGTTGCAAGAGTTACCATATTCTTCTTGTGCTGTACTTGTCTTCTCAGTTCTTAGTCAGGATTGCTTCCAATGAAAAGTAAAAGTTGCACTTTTTAACTTCTTAGATGTGTCTCAGTACACGAGCTGTAATTTTATGTTTATTCAAGTTCATGAAATACTAAATTTCTGATTCATATTTTTCAGGTATTTTTTTTTGATATACAATGCCTCAGTTCTTTATTGGCATCTTGTGAGGCCATTTCTTAAGCCTGGATTCCGCTATTGTCTTATTCCCAGCCTTTCACGGATTGTTACAGTATTAAACCAAATTGAAGAGCAAGACAAAGAATGGCGAGCAGAACTCATGATGTAAGTTTAATGTATTTTTTTCATTTGGACATTCTGTAGTCCTTTTGGGACTGTTACCTGAGGTAGTCTTTAATAAGGTATATTTCACTAGTAATGTTGTAGATGTATTTATTGTGAAAAGCTTAATTCATAACTTTTTAAAGAGACATAAATGTACTGAACATAAAAGGTGCTTCATTTCAATATTTACTTTAAGCCTGAAGTTTTAGTGGCAGAGACAGCTGTGACCTAGATCAGATCTGAAGTTTCACAGTCATTTTGGATGTAGTGTTTGAGTCATTGATAGTAATTGGAAATAAATGGTGTATAAATATCAATGCATTACCATTCTCACATTTCCTGAGCAAAGCTGGAACATAAACCTTGAGATAACTGTACTGAGGGGAAATAGTTTTATGTGCAAAAGGAGGAGTGTCCATGTAATTTTTCATGGTCCCACAACCTTTTCTCAGAGATGTTTTGATCCGCTATTCTACAGACAGATTCCACTTCCTCTTGCACTTCTACCATAGTTTTTCCCTTTCTCTTTGTGAACTTTTCTATTTCTTTGGTCTATGACTGTGGTTTATTTCTAAGTAGCAGTTTTTTTATAAGCTGAAAGTGGAGGGAAGTAACAAAACATTCCAAGGGGTATGCTAAGGACTATCTAGAATACCATGCATGCAGTTTCTTTGTACCAAACATACTCTTGCTGAGGTGTTGATGAGAACAAACAAATGCACACAGTGTGTTTGTGTTATAAACTAATGGTTGCATTTTTTCTTAAAGTTGTATTTATTTTTTTAAAAAAAATTATTATGACTATCGTTGTTGTTGTTAGTTTATGTCATGGAGTCACAGGCTCCTTTTCAGTTAAATCAGATAAAGTATAGAAAATCCAGTAGATATATTGCAGTTTCCAATATGAATAGTTTTCTTTTGCTAAATGGCTTTGAAATACTAGCCTTTCCAGTAGTTAAGGGAGAATCTTAGAATACATCTCACAGAAATGTTTTTCTCATACACTTTTAAATGATTAATAGTTCTAATTCCGGGTATCTGGTTGAGAAAAGTTTTCACAAAAAACTTCCAAATTTTCCAAGATTCTTATTGTGATCTGCCTTTAAATGTGTTCACAGCTGCATATATCTGGAAAAAGCAAAGATGTAGAAATTAGAGGATCTCTTTTGTGTTGAGTCAATGCTTTATAACACTAATCACTTGTACTGCATTTAGAAGTGGTACCTTGAATACAAAGAGTGTTAAAAAAATTAACTAAGAATTATTTTGGGAAGTGTTAATAAATATTTAATACAAACATTTATTTGATCTGCAGAAATTTACTTGAGTGCTTCCTTGATGCATCAAAACTGGAAGAAGCAAAAGAGTTTTCATCTACTGCAGCAGTCTTTATTAAGGAAAATGTTCCAGATAAATACTCTCAAATATTTTCTTTAATGGTAATGCTGAAAAATATTTTAAACTCCCATTAAGACAGGAGCTTTGTCTACAGTTCATAAGATCGTAGTTATAATTGTTATATAAGCTGTTTCCTTCATTTAAATTTAGTGAGCCACCAAACAATTCAGTAGCTATGCAGAGATTTTCACAAATTGTATATTTTTGATACTATAAGCTAAAGAGCTTCCTACTGCTCCAGGTTCTTTTAACACATTATAATATAATGGGGATAACTGTGGCTAACCCTAAAAATTCTGTTTGGAATTAATTACTATTGAAAGAGAAGGTGTAGTGAGAGCAATTTAACCTGACTTATGCCACTGAGGGCATATTTAGTATCTGTTGACATTTCTCATGCTGGTAAGTACCTAAGTGTTCCAGCTTGAACCCTATAAAGAATTCT
Organism: Daphoenositta chrysoptera; assembly: GCA_013397915.1. NCBI lineage: Eukaryota > Metazoa > Chordata > Aves > Passeriformes > Daphoenositta > Daphoenositta chrysoptera. The sequence goes on along the minus strand of VZRO01007699.1, from coordinate 744,200 downwards.
GGAAATTGGAGGATATGACAATAGTTCACATTTCTTGCATGCCCTTAATTTGGGAAATAAGAGGGTGAAGACAAACGTGGCAAAAGCAGAAAGAGGCAAATAAAACTCAGGAGCTGTATGCAGGCATATTTTCTTTCATTCTACTACACTTTATGTTGTCTTTTCCTGTCCACCCCCCAATCAGTGCATTTCAAAAGTGTATGTTCATATTACAAATTTCTCTAGTATTTGAATTAAGAAAATCAATATACAGTGCTCCAGAGGTGTGATAATAATGAAGTGATAACACTGGGGCAAGCTTGAAATTGCCTTTGTATTTTTTAGAAGAATTGTTGAGCAAAGCTGTTTGAAAATGTCCTTAAAGAGAAGAACGAAGTAGTTCTAAAATTGTACTTGGGCTACAGAAGTATGATCAAAACTATTGAGTGCTTTAGTAGCAGCATACTGAAGTCCTGCAAAACTTAGTATTCCAGTACAGTTTAAGGGATCAGTTTTGATAGTTGTGAGCAGTCAGTGTGAGAGTCAGAAGAAATGATTTGCACACTAAAAATGTGTAGGTCTACAGCTAAATGGAAGTAACTACAATTTATTGTAATGTCTTCATAATATTTCTTTTCCTGCCTATAAGCTATAGGTACAGATAAAATTTAATTTGGCTTGTTTCTCACAGCTGGATGAGATGCTTTCAGAATGAGTTCTATCAAAAGGTGTTAAAAATGCATTAATTAGAATTCTAACTCAGATGGTAGTTCCACATTTATGTTTCTGCTAATAGTTTTGATTCTGACTATCAGAAGGTCAGTATAGCTCTACTAGGTGATCTTTGTATTATCTATGCAGAACAACATCGATTATCATAGTAGCCACCTTGCCTGTAAAGTCCATGAAAACAGTCAATATACCTGCTTTATTTTAGCCCTGTTGAGTGCTCGTCCTTTGCTTATTTAATCAAATAATAATTAAATTGTTATTTTGTAGGTATATCACAAACTAATGGATGTTTCCCAGGTGGAGAAGGAAATAAAAAATTCCATCCATCTTTCAGCTATTTATAAAATGCAGCTGTTAAAGTTGTAAGTATGAAAATGTATTCTTCCACTTGTACTTTGATGCTGCATATTATAGAGGTTAGGATCAGGTTCTGGAATCCTATATGCTTGTAGAAAAATCTACTGCAGAGATTAATTCCTCAAAAGGAAAATGATAATGACAGTTTGGGTAGTAACTGTCAGGCCTGTCTAGAGAAAAGCCTCATCTAAAAAGTGAGCTAGGTCTTTGGGAATGTAGGGATTAATGTGTAGTACAGATATTGTCAGAAGAAAGAATTTAAGAGTCTGCGAGACATTTAATATCAAATAGACTCCAGTTCCATCCCCAAGCTGTGTACAAGAAAGTAAAGATGAAGTGGGGAAATCACCTAAAATCCAATGTACAAATCATAGAGCATAATGCTTTTTAAACTCTTCAAATTTTAAAGGCATAAAAAAAATTTGAAAATTAGACTTCATTAGCAAAATCTTATGTAATTTTTTTTTCAGTGTCTCAAGATTTCCGCATTTTAAAAATATTGATTATTTTCTTAGCTGATTAATTTATACTGACATTATGGGAAAGGAGTCTTGCACATAATTTTTTTTTTTTTGTTCTGGAATAAAATTTACTGTCTGAAAAATTAATTTGCATACTGAAGTTAGGTTTTATTGATTTTTTTCCTTGATATTTCAAAATCTAGGTATCCCACTGATACCTTGGAATAAGAGCCATCCATCTGAAGTTAGGAGAGTTATTTCAAATTTTTAATGCAATAATATTTGTCATGAAAAATTATGACCCATTTCCTCATATGTTGCAGGCAATGGGACACAAATGTATTTCCAAGTGATGCCGCCGCAAATCTGAATTCTTTATATGTGCTTTTGAAACAATTTGATGTACCTCCAGCATCTGTTTTCAATGTGAAGTGAGTTTTATTTGTCATAGCCCCATGGAAGTTGGTGAGGAAGCTGATCCTGCTTCCATTGAAGTCTGTCAAAATTCCTGATGACCTTTTAGAGATTGAAGTCATATTTAGTTGTTTGTGTTGTGTTAACACATAAGTCATCTTAAAAAAGGACAAAATCCTATTAGGTTTCGTTACAGAACCCAAGATTAAGTATCTTCTTCCTTACAGCTGTTTGTATAACATGATTAAATCTTTCCATAATAATTTCTTATTGATAAAACAAGATTTTTAAAAGGTCCTAAAATTGACAGGTGCTTTTCAGACTGTAGTTAATTTTTAACGTTTCCTGGGGCCCTTTACAACTCTTCAGTGTAAGTTTGAAAGACTAAACTGACTGCTAGTCCAGTAGTTATATCAGAGCTGTTACATATAGAAGTAATAATTTATTTTTTTTTTACTCATTAAGGTAAACCCTCTTTGACAATATTCAGGTATCTTATTTCTTCTCCTGTTGCAGACAGTACACTATGCTCATTTGGTTATTTGCAGACATCCAAACAGTTAGAACAGTCTCCCTCTGTGTGTCTAGGTAGCAGACTGATAGATTTAACTGCTTTGTGTGCCAGTTCATTGAATTGTATTTCCAAAATTTTATGCAATCTTTCTGCAATATGAAGTTTCTTACTTCACCATGTCTGTGCTTCATGCATTTTGTTCTGTATTTTTTGTCTTCTTCAGGAACTGTTTGTGCAGATTGCATAGGAGTATGCTAATTATTTTCCATAAGCAGATTGAATTTTGTATTTTTCATGTAGCCAACTTTGAAGTCTTTCCTTTTTCCTTGTTAACTGTGAGCATTAGTAGTATAATTACAATAATAATTATAATGATATAATTTATATATTATTTAATTAGCATATATATTATTTATATATATATAATTTATATTAGCATAATAATAATAATTCCTCTAATATTCCTATGACTTCAATGTTTTCAGATACATTGCACTGTTACTTTCAAATAATGTATTTTTAATTCAGTGAAAGGGCAATATCAAATTCTCTGAGTGATGTTTTTGTATTTTTGAAGGATTCCTTTGATTCTGGAATTAGCTCATTTTTCTCTGAAAGTAAACTGCACTGAGCTCGCAGCTCATTGTATACTTGATTTGAAGAGTGCTCGGATTACTGTAAGTCTTAATTATGTGGGTTTGGGGTTTTTTTTACACGCACCCCCATACTCCCACACCCCTTTTGTGTTTATATTTAAAAAATAGTACTTATGGTTCTATGGTATTCTGTCCATCTGTGTATTGGTTATATATTCATTGATATAAATAATTATTTGTATACTTGATCTATTCCTAAACCAGAGAAGTAGATGCAAGGTCAAAAGGTAGGGTGTGGGGTAGACTAGGGTGATTAGCAGTGCAGTTTGTTTTAGCAAATAAATATTAACCATTAATTTTTGCTAATGTTTTTAGAATGTTACCTGTGCAAGAGTTTGATTAGAAATTGAATTCAAATTTCTATTATAATGATCCTGCTTCAAGTTACTTATAAAATGTAACTTATCCTCACAAAATATTTTTTATTTTGGGTGTCTGATTCAGGCCCATTATTCTGAACATTTCCTGAAAGTCTAAAATCATATACAAATCCATAGCATTCCACTGGGAGATGTGCTTAAATCCCCTAGATCAAAGATTCACAAGGATTTAATCAGAGTATTTGTGTAGACAGTAGTAGCAAATATCTGTTGTGTGACAGCAACAGAGAAACTTTGCTTCAATTTCAACCTTCTCCGTTGGAGTTAATGTGTTTTTAAGTGACCATCTTCAGATTGCCCAGCATCATTTGACAGTGATTTCTTCATAGTAGAGTGAGAGAAATCTATGTCAAAGTTTAAATTCTTTGGCTTTTGCCAAGTACTGATAAATTTCTCAACCAAAACATGAATTCCATCTCTGTGTGTATCTGTCATTAAGTTTTTCACGATCTCTTATCTTTTCCAGTCAAAGATCATGCTGAGTGATTTGATAATAGCTCATAATGAAGTAGGAACGTAGATGCTGTCTGAATTTGCTTACTACACCAATTTAACCCAAATATAGTGTATCTTAGGTGTTTCTATGATCCATACAGATCATCTATATGATTTAATAGTCAGCTTGTTCCGAAGCTCTTAAAAATCTAACCTCATTTTTCACTTCAAAGTTTCACTGCCCATCAAGCTGAATCCTTTCTGTCTTGACTAGCGCTTGTTTATTCCAGGCATGTACCTTTCTAATAATATTAGTGAGTAAATGGAAGAGGGCAGATTTAAATCAGATATTGTGAAAATATTCTTCCTTGTGAGAGTGGTGAGGGCCTGGCACAGGTTGCCCAAAAAAGCTGTGGCTGCTCCATCCCTGGAAGTGTTCAAGGCCAGGTTGGTTTGGGGCATACTGGGATAGTGGAAAGTGTCCCTACCCATGGCAGGGTGTTGGAACTGGATGGGGTTTAAGGCCTCTTCCAACCCAAACCATTCTGTGGTTCTATGATTCTATTAGAACTGAAATCAAATTATGGTATAGGAGGAATCAGGTGTACACTGGTTTTCTTACTGCAAAGTCTGGCAACGAACAACATAAAAGTTATTTTGCAGCCACCAGTTAGTAAAAAGTGACTGCAGTTCAAACAACAAGTTCTATTCCCTTTGCATCATTTCAGTTAATTAGCTAATATAGTGGGATCCTTAGTAGGAAAGGGAAGTGCTGTGTTACTGCAATTGCATGGGTTAAATCTTTATTGTATTTCTTTTTAATTATTGAAATTAGAATTTTGTGTATTAATACTTCGTAGGAGCAAGGGAAACTTATTGAGATAGAATGTCTGGAATGTGAATATGAAATGAAGAAAAAAAGCATTGAAATTGTGAATTATACCAAAGGAGTTGTTGAGGTATGTTCTTTAACTTTGAGAGAAAAGTAAAAGTTTTAATTTGTTAAATGTGGAAAATTGCATTTGACTATGTGTCTTAATTACACTATACTGATCAGGAATTCTTTAAACCTTTATATTCTTTTAAATTGGACTTCCAAGCAGGAAAAGGAGAAAAATAAACCACAGTTGTGTGTTCATCCCTTAAGTTTTCTGTCTGACCATAAAGGTTCATAATATATTATTTTCCAAGAGCAAAGATGGTAGCATTGAGACATGAAAGGGCAACACTCTCCTGTTTTTTATTTTGCCTTTATGGGAGGTATTTTCATGGAATATCTTGAGTTGGAAAGGACCACTAGAGATCGTTGAGTCCATCTCACCTGTGATTGCTTATTATGGTCAGTCTCATACAAATTCTTATGTCAGAGAAATGCAGATTGTTGCTGATAAATTGTCACACTAGGAAGGATTTTCTTGAATTTCTGTGGTCAGTTGGCTCAGTTATAATTCAGACCATCAAAGTCAGAAGCCTAAATATCAGTATATCAATGGGATTAGAGAGATGCCTACAATGAGCAGTTTAGACCAGCTATTAGAGTCACCTAAAGTTCCTATGGTAGGAAGTAGAAATACTTTTAATGGAAATTGGTAGTGCAAAAACTTAATCCTATCTAGGGCTGTTCTCATTTTGGAGTTCAGAAATTCCACTCACCTTTTGGAAAAAAAACCCCTGCTAATGAATTCCTCATAATATGAAACACTACTAATACTAAAACCTAAAACAGGATATTTAGGTATTTCTAAACTTTAGGTCTACAGTGTATGCAGTTGGAGAGGTTTTTTGCTTGATTTTTTTCTGCCTTTTTTTTTATTTGCATAACCTCTAAAAATAGCATAATAAATGGCATGTCTGTTACTGTAGGTAACATTTGCTTTTAGATTCAACAAGAACCAAGTTTAATTGGCAGTATGGCAAATTCCATTCATAATATTTCTTTTTTTCCTCTTCTGTACTGCATCTATAGCTGAATGTAAAAAACCTAAAACCTGCATCTGTAGCTGAATGTGGAAAAAACAGCTAAACCTTCTGAATTCACAAGTACTCACAATTACTAATTTTTGTTTATCATAAGAATGGGGAACAGCTGACAGACTTCTGTCAGAAATATATAGTAGCAGCCTGGAGTACCTAAAAGAAATACTCCTTAGTTATTGATGCCTGTTTACAGTTTACATCAATTACTTTTTTAAAAAAAAGAAAATAATGGAAGGAATTATTAAGCAGAAAGTTTCCAAAGTCTGTTGGCTGGCTGAGGGACTGCTTTCTACTGAGAACAGTCCTAAGATTAAAATTTGGAGGAACATGTAAGAAATTCCATTTATTGAATGCAGTAATGCTAATTAATTCTTCATGTATGTAGGCTCAGCTGAAACTGATAGAAAATCTTGAATTAATGTTAAAACGTGCAGTTCAGTTGGGAGATCCTGGTGTGATTCAGGTTGTTTGTGCAACCCAGTGGAATCTGTGTTTACCACTGCTACAACACAATTTGCATCAACATGTGCGAAAGCCATTGATCTCAGTTGCTGATGTCCTTGAAGAGATTGACAGGTAATTTTCAATGCTATGTACTTTTTTGGAAGGTCTCAAAGCCTCAAAGTCGTTTAAAAGTTCAAGTTCTGTGATATTGAGTGTATTTGAAAATTTTCCACTAGCTTGTAGTAAATGCATATCTGTATGTTGCATACATTTCCCTATTAATCATTTAAATACAGGTTCCTTTCAGGCAAAATCTCACCCTGTTTAATGACCTGTAACAAATATTGAAATATTTTAGGAAGTTAAAAATACTCTAGTTAATCAAAATTAGAAAATTCCAAAGCTGCAGTGTATGTGCTGGACTGTGGTTTAGATTCTTGTGTTAACATCACTTTTGTTGGTTAAGAAAATAAAATTTAAAAAATTACTTTTGAAAAAACATTATGGTTTCTGTATTATATGTCAAATAAGGCACTTCCTGCAAGATACTATTTTTGTATCTTTGGTGATACTTCTTTTTAATTGAAAAACCTACTGTATTAAGAAAATTTATTCTTTTTTGAGGTATATTCTTCTATTTGCTATTATGCTGTACTTAAGCACCTAAATATTTTCACCTTTTTTGTTAATTTGAGTCAGACAAGTAAATATTACTATTTGGTACTTACTTGAGTTTGGAGCTATGCATCATCTGACTGTTAAAAACAGAGATCAGAACTCTTGCAGTAGAGCAAGTTGCAATCGACACAATCTGCCATTTGAGCAGGACAGTCGGTGGTTTCTGATGCACGTATTGCAGAGAAAGGTGAGGAATTTCAGCAGTTTCAGTGTTTTTAAAGTGGTTTTTTTAGTGGCATAAAGAGTGGATATGCAGATGCATGAAAGCACTATATTGTATTACTGTACTGTTATTCAAGCATTTATTATGCTTTCCATATAGAGAGTGCAGGATCAGCATAGGAAACGTTGAAATTTGTACTAAATGCTAGTAATGACAATTTTTCTCTAAAAGCTTGCAGGGGAGATTTTAGGGGGATTAGGGTTTTGGGGTTTGTCACATGTATATTCTTAACAATCCAGTAGACTCACCCTCAACTCTCATGTGGTACTATCACTAGAGATTGAATGAAGTCACTTGTCTCTATTAATATGCCTGTCTCAATTTTTGTTTTTATTGCAGCATTCATTGTGGCTGCTTTGGTCCACAGGAAAAGGGTGATAGTTTCTCAGTCAGGCTGGCTCTGATGTGGACATACATCAGAGTTCTGTGGCATGACATTTGACAGGCTTGAATACCTTTCTTCTCTGTCTTTTTCATAATATTGCTTTTATTTATCTGTTTTTTTGTTTTTCTTCCTGAAAATAATCTCAAGTAGCATGTACAGCTCTGAGCTGTCATGAACAGCTTCCTGGGGCAGGTGATGGATAGGAGCCAAGTTCACTGAGACTGGAGAACATGCAGTTTTTGGTGAAAACATGCCGGTTCCATAGAGTGGTGTCAACCACACCTGGGTAGAGACAGTACTTAAAGTGAATGTGTATGCCTGAGGTGAGCCAAATCTTTAAAAGAGCTGAGCTAATGGAAGTAGGGCTAGACTTTTAGGAGTATTAGCTTCTACTTAAATGTTAGGAACAGAGAGTGAACTTTTTCCAAAAGTCATTATTCAGTATATTATCCTTTCTCTGGCAGTTAACTACTTTTGAAAACCTCTTCACTTGATTTGTCCAATTAAGCGGTACTGAAAAAGAGTTCTACAAATATATAAAGATCAGTTAGTCCACAAGACGTGTTGCTTTCTCCTGCAGGGTTAATGAAAGCAATATGCAGTTAAATTTTCTTATTAATTTCAATTAAAAAGGTATGATAGTGAAAATTAAAGAAACAAGTCAGTTGAAAAGGGAACATAAATTTTAATACTAGAGTCACTTTTAATTATTGAACTTCACCTTTGGATGAGTTTCAGGTCTAAGAATTTTAGTGTGCCTTATTTTAACAGTTTATACTTAAATTTGTAATCCTTAGCATGCTGATTTTGTTGCGCTGCCAAGTTCATATGGAAATAGCTCGTATTGAAGAAGATGGGGATAGACTAGAGGCTGCTCTGGAACATTTGCAAAAAGCTATGCACCTGAACACCAGTGGGCAGTATCAAGAACATCTAAGACTGAGTTTTAACCGCCTTCGTTTGAGTGCTATGTTGTATGAATCACCTGAGCATCTAGAGGATCAGGCAGTAATGTTGATTGAACAGGTAAGCATGAAGAATAAGGTCTGTAGCTGCAATAGGCTTGCTTACTAAATTCCAGCAGAGGGGGGACAGCTGTTTAGTAGAACTGCGTATTAGGAGAGCCAACACCAGCTTGTTTTGAGCAAACTGTCTTTGCTTGGTTGCCTTGAAGTGGTCGTGCTGCTTCACAATCTGAAGACTGTAATAGAGGATTTTTTTCCCGGTTACTTCAAAGCTTATTTCTTGGGGGAAGACAGGGAGTTGCTAAATAGCAGAAATATCAGCAAAAAAATAAGCTTATTAGCAGTTGTCAATAATTAGGATTTCATTGCATGAAACAGTTTTATTTAATGAGAGTCAATGTCCAAATTGCTAAACATCCTAGCTGGCTATGAGATAAATCAACATCACGTGACACTTACAAATGCCACTAAATAATATACTCCACAGTCACAGTGTAGTCATTGTCAAGAGTTACTGCATCTAATTCTGTTGTGCTGCCTTAGCACCTGAACAAAAATCATCCTGGCAACTGATTGTTTTTCTGGTTTAAATGCTTTTCCATGCAAGCTTACTCTGTTTAAATGTTGCTTTAAAAAAACCCAGACCTCCTCTGACTTTGGCTAGTTCTTTGCAGACCAGAATATTTTTAATATTTTCTAGCAATTCCTAGTTACTGCACACTGGCTATGTTAGTGTTGGTTGTAAATAAATACTTTTCTTTGTTTAAGAAGGTATAACATAATGTTGGGTTATATACTGAGGAATATACTGTAAAGAGTTACGAGAAGCATGAAAAGTACTTAGTAGTAAATTATCCTTGGTGTAATCATGTGAATATCAACAGAAGTTCCACAGTCACTTTCAACAACAATAGTACTGTAGAATGATGTGTAAGATACCTAAAGATACTCAATTGCTATAGGTATTTTTTTGGTAGTAGCGAGTTATATAATATGTATTCTGTTATGTTTAGTAAATAAGATCTGGTTGGAATATAAAATGAAGCTTGTAACAATGAGTTATTTTCTTTATGTAGGCAAAAAGGGGAAAACAAAAGAATAATGCGAGGAAAAAGAGATCCTTTCTGGTAAATGCAGGTCTTGCATTAGCTCCTGACACATTTCAAATGGTGCTTGACAGTGAAAAAGAAGCTAAAGGTAAAGTACGTGTGTGTGACTAAAAGTTGCTACATTTAGCTTTGCACGCTCTTAAAGGCTGGACATAGCCTCTAATGGCAACATATAGGGAGTACTGCAATACAGATGAAGTGATAGTTCTGCTGAATTCTGTGGCAGACTTCTTATCATTTTCATTAGGGATCTAGAAGTTGTATAGTGATACTGGAAAAGGTGTGATTTCCCCTCTAAATTCATATGAATCTTACTGTTGTGCACTGTAAGTAGTTCTATTTTCACTACGTACAACTCCCGAATGTTTTTAACCAAGGTAATTTCTAAGTGGTGTTTTCAGAAATTTCACCCAATAATACCCTGTGTTAATTACATTGGGTATTCTTTCTATAATGCAATTATCTTTCTCTTCTAAAATCTTGCTGTTGAGAGCTCTAGTTTTGCACAGATTTAGGTGTGAATTCATTATTTACTTTCTAAAACATGGAACATAAATGGGCATGTTCCGTATGCCCCAAACAGCATCAGTTTTTGACTATACAGCCTCTGGTTGAGGAAAGGTGGTCAAGGAACAGACTTTCCAGATTGCTTAAATTGTTTAGTTTTATCTTGGCAATAAAACAAGTGTGTGTGTGACTGATTTTACTAACTTTGAGTAGACCCAGTGTACTCCCGCAGTAGAGATTATGCTGGAGAAAGGGAATGCTACAGAAAGAGTCCTGTTGCTTCCAAAGCAGCCTGTTTGTGCTGTGGAAGACCTGTAGTTCTCTCATGCCATCTGTTCAGCCAGGCCACAAAGTTTACCTTGCATATCCCCATTTCAAACTTGATCTACTAATCACTTACAAGCCAGAGTCTTATTTACAGATCAACTATTCCACTCTGTGCAGTCTTTTTAAGAATGTGAAAACTATGTTGCTGGAAAATATTTTCATACATTATTTAGCGTGATAAAATGCATTGTATTTGTGAAATTAGGAGAATCAAAATCATGGACATCTCCTTGCTTTTAAATTTTGACTTGACAACTGTAAAATTACTTTTGAAGTTCCTCAGAATAAATCTTAGTAAATTAGCCTTCCAGGTTGAGTCATTAAAATGAGTGAGATTATTACAACATTGAAACTATTACAAGACTTCATTTGACACAACATTTTATAAAATTTTGTTCTGAAAAATTTCAGTTGTTTCTGAAGCTGTCATGCAAGCAGTGAGTTTTTTGCTTTTCCTGTGACTTAAGTTGCCACAAGTTTACACATGTGTATTGAAGGAGCAAGAAAAGATATATGCAAATTTATTATATAAAATGTACATAGGACAGAACAGGTGATTTATAGGGTTATTTTTTCTTTTCAGTGGCATAAAAAACTTCCATTCTATTTTGACGTACATGCTTGCCTTATTTAGTGAGAGCTGTACCCACAGATCCAAAGAACAATGTCCTCCTTTAATCCACAATTCTTTTCAACCTTACATGATATAACTGTCATTGTGCATTATACTGGACAATTTATGTCAATTGCTCCATGTGTATAGTTACACAGAGGTATCATAGGCTGGACAATGCGTTGCAAAATATATTTAGCAAGAATGGTAAGATGTTGTGCCTTCCTCTTTTTGTTGTAAGTGAATCTGCTCATATGAATATTTTGAAGTCAGAAGTACTTTATATGTATTTGCTGATATTGTTTGGCAGATTTTTTGAGGATCAAGTTAAAACCTGTTCTGTCTGCATTATGTTAGGGACCCTTGCTTAGATCTGGGTGAATGTATAAACTCATTGGATTTTCCAATCACGTCAAATTGCTTGTATTCTAAAGCAAAGCATGGCCTCTCTNAAAAAAAAAAAAAGTATTTGTACTGCTGGAGTAATTTTTTCCTCAGAGAGCCAGCTTCTTTCTCCCTTGCATCACTTTTCCGTGCTGGTTATTTATTTATTAATATTTCTGCCTAATACCTTGTTGATTGAGTAAAATGAAAGTCAGTATTTTCAAAACAAAAGAAGTTGATTAAAAATGTGTTTGATTAGATAAACATTCTTAAAATTCAGCATGAATATGTACTTTACATATTACATTGTTCACTTGCTCTTGAATGAACCTAACTAGAACACTACATGTTCTGTCAGAAAAGAGGTGTACTTGAGATATTTGGGTACTAAACATGCATAGATCAGTTTTGGATGGGACAACTGTATCTCAAGATACAGGAAAAAACCAAAATAGATGCTGGTGGGGTACAGCTTTTTTCATGTTGATTGGCTGGTTTGGGGAAAGCTTGAAGAAATGAGAAAAGGGCTGGATTTTGAGTGTTTCAGCAAGGAATTTTGAATCAAATTGTTTGCTGTTCATGTGGATTTTTAGATTTCTAATATATAAAAACTACCTTTAATTTTTATTTCTTTGCCAAATATCCTCAGGTAAAAGTAACAGTCAAATAAGCTACCTCTGTGCGAAAGCTCAACATCATACTAAAAGTGTGGAGAAGGTTGATGAACATTTGCAACACTTAAGAAACAAAAACGGCAGAGAGAGGTAATTGCTATAGACAAGAAGTGTCTCTTTAATCTTTTGTAGAAATCTCTAAGAAGAAAGGTTCTGTCTCAGAGGTTAAGTAACTGGATGGTACCTTGTAAGAGGCCAAATAATTCAGCCTCTAGCAATGCATTGAAGCATGTCTATAATTTCTTGTCCGAAAAGCTCTGTTACACTTCCATGCTATGCAGGATTTTATTCCTTCCCTGTTTCTAATCTCCTCTCTCATGCACACTTAAACTCACCTGTTCTATTGATATGAGCCCAACATACAGAGGGATGAGTGGATTAAAACTTATATTTGATGTAGAATTGAAACTTGCAGGTGTCTTTTTAGGTCCTTGTACCACATCATGTGCTACAACTTTTTTGGTAAAACAACTAAGTAGTTCATTCTGAGAACCAGAAAGATTAATCTGTACAAAAAGGACAGGTGTCATTTTGACTGTTTATATATAATTTTGTCATTCTTTATTTAAAAGGATGTGTTACTTTTTTGCTGCATTAAAAGTTCCTGTGATGAAATTTAAAGGCAGTTTTTTTCTAAAAGATTCTAAATCCAAACTTGTTTTCAAGACTTATTTTTAAATTCTCAACATTAGTTTTGAAATATTTAGTTTACTTTATGAGATGGAAAATGAAGGTTGTCACACACATTTTGAAACTTCAGTATAATTACCATCCAAGACAAGAATTTTGTCTCTTCATATGCTGAGGAGATTCTGTTTAATAAAGTAATAGTGTTACCTTTGCTACTGACAAGAAGTCTTCCATTTATTAATTTTGATTAGATGTAATTTTTTTTCCTGATGGCCATCATTATTGACATGATTTTTTATGTCAGTCCTGAACTGTGGAACCTAATCTTGCTTAATAACTAATTTGATTTATGCTTTTTCTTTGGCAGAATTATACTTTGGGCAGATTTGGCAAAAGTTGCACGTAAACAGGAAGTGTGGGATGTCTGCCGTGCAGCATGTAGATTTTGCCTCTTGTATGATGATATTTTTTTTAGGGAGGCAACAAAGCATAAAATAAGTAAGTGAAAAATTATTTTGAATGTTGTAAGGAACTTTTTCATCATTTATTAAAGTTACTAAAAGGAGTCAGACAACATTGTTTTCTTTCCTCCCATTCCCAAAGTTCCCTGAGTGTCTTTTCTGTCACTGCATGTTGGTATACATGGAATATTCTTCCTACTTTCAAATCTAGAAATCAGTCATTATATTTTTTTGTAGAAGCCGTTAGAAGTGTTTCACCAGTGCTGTAGAGAAGCACTTCCAGGAAATACATCTACCTGTCTTAAGAACACAGGAAAATTCCATAATGGTCATCTAGGTCCATATCATTCATGCCTGAGGGAGCTGTAGAAAAATGGGTTGTTAGGCACTTTGTATGAGGCTCACTTGTCAACATTTTTTACCCTTAAATACCCTATTAGTGAGTGGTTCCTCTGAGGTATCCAGCATTGTACCTTGTTCCTTGAAACCTACCACAGATTAAGAGTTTTTAACTTGGGGGAAAAGCACTTTCAAATCACTCTCTGCTTGCCGGCTTTTAAAGTTGGTTTTCTCAGGGAGTTCGTAAAAGTCACATTTAAGAATAGATGAAATGGTTTTTTGCTTTGCTAGCCAATGTTAATTGAACCTATTCCATATTGTTTCCAAGGTCCACTTAAAATAGGACGTTAATTTGCCGGTTTTCTTTCGGAAGTTTTGCATCTTCTGACTAGCCATGTTTAATCTTTTGTCTTCTTTCCAAACTAAAGGGAAAAATAAGTACACTTACTAGAAACTGAAGGCAACCATGCGCCAAAAGCGTCATGAATAGAAACTGGTGTGTTCTTACAAACTTTGTGTTTATATTAAAATAATCTTAGTCCTTTCTCTTTGTTATTAAAGTGACTTTTAAAACTACTATTATTAAACTGAATTACTAAAAAGAATGCTACTTTTTCTCTTTACTGATGTGCATGTTACCAGAAAGTCAACCCAGTCCATGATTCAAACACACAAAGACTTTAGCCTCCACATAATTCAGTTCTATGCTCCACTTCCATTAATGCAATAAAATTGAACTAGAGGCCATGGAGTCTATTCATACTGCAATTTCAGTATTTATATTATGACTGGAGCAAGTTATTTGCTGCAAATATTGAAGGTTATGCACAAATGCAGCAAAATTACAGGTAATGAATGCCTCAGCACTTCTTGAGAACAGGTTTTGAGTGCAATAAATGGTACAAATGAAAACATTAGTTGCTTGAAATAGTTAAGGATCTTTTCTTCCTAACTATTCCTTGTGAATTTAAGAATATGTGAGGATTTGTAAATTGAAAAATTAAGATGATTTGCATGGAAATAATAATGGGTTTATTTCTTTTTAGCACAGGAAAACAAAGCTAATGCAACTATAATGGTTGATGGTCAAGGTGACAGCTTATCAGAAGAATCATTGCTACCTGCTAAATCCTTCTCTTTTGAAGCAGATTTACTCAGAATACTAGCAGAAATAAGATTTATTAATGCAGAGGTAAAGAAATTACACAACTGTCATTCATATTTGTTTAGTTTTGTTTTATATATAAATCTTGAAGCACTGGAATTTTGAGTTTAGTTATTTTCTATCTCCCTAGGAAGTAAAGGAAGAAGTGGCTTCCTGAAGCAGCTTTATCAAAATACTGTGTGAAAGTAACTATAGCAATAGTTTTAGTGCAGGTGCTGATAAAACTTTTTTACAAGAGATTCTACTGTAAATTTTTGACATCTGACATTACATTTCTGGATCCTTAAAGTTCCAGCATGATTTAAAAACTTACACATATAAATTATGTTTTTTTTCTCCATGTAATTATTTAGTCATATCAGTAATTATTTAGTAATATTAGCTGTAGACAATTTTAAGATTATGAAGTACTAAGCATTGTATTTCATTTAGTTGTACATGCTTGTACAACATTTGAAAAAGCATTTTGTATTTTTTAATTTTTGAAGAGGTAACAGCACTAATATGAAGTCATAGTCTGTTTTTACAATGATAACCTGGGTAGATAATTTATTTCTCTGTGTCTTTTCAGGCAACTGTTCATTTATTAAGATTGCAGGGAATCGAACTGAATGATCATGCTGTACCTCCAGAAGCTAAAAACGAGTGTCATCCAGGATGTGTTTCATATCTTCCTGAAAGTGATCCAGAATGGAAAACATACAGGTGCTTTTCCATAATACGTATCAAGACCTAAGAACTCTTAACAGATCATTATTATCAGACACAGATGATAATTGGAAAAGCTATTTCTCCTTAGTAAAATTCATTGTCACCAGATTCTTCATTTTTGTAGGTAGTCACGGGAAATGTGAAAAATAGTTTGAAACATTTTTTCTTAGGTTTTCTTTCATTTGGGAGCATGGATTTTATTTTTCATTTATTTCTCTGAAACTAGAAGCTAGTATTCCAAGCTGAAAAACTATTAAATCATTGTATATTGACACTTAGATAATTAAATTCTGTATTTAAAAATATGTTTTCCCAAATCAAAAAGCTCTTTGTCTTGCTTTATAGCTCCTATAATACATATAAATCATTATTTCATAGTACTGAATGCATACAATGAATTATTTCCGTTTGCAAGTCTAGTGTGTTCCATCCAATCAACTGAAATGAATTTGGGAGAGTAGAATAAACCAAGTACTGTTTTTTACTGGTCTGACATGATTATTTCTTGCGGAAGAGAAGAGAAGAGAGGGGAGAGAGATTTCTGAAGATGATGCTTAGACACTCTGCTGTTCACATTCACAGTAATATTAGCCTTACTGTTACAGTGGTCATGTCCTGAGAGAAGGATGGCAGAGTTGTGTCCCTAGGTCTGTTCATTAAGTTTGAAAATAGTTTCTCACACTGTCTGCTTGCAAATGTTCAGTAGAATGGGAAAAATTATAAACTGATCAGAGCCAAGGGGCAAAGAAGATGAGAATTCTGTTCCAAAATTTGCTACTAGCTATTTTTGAGTTTACCTAATTAGATTAAAAACCCATAGGAAAAAAACCACTTTGGTCTACTGTGTCCTGTACCATTGTTGACATAGTAATACCTGGTGTCAGTTTGAGGTTTTGACTTTATGACTTTGTAACCATGGCCATTCTGTATGATCATTCAAGACTGTATTTTTAGTATTGTTTTTTCTTAGTAATAATACATTTTGATAACTAAGAAAGAAAATAAAGTTATCGAAAGAAAGTTACCGCATAGACTGTGAAAAAAATTATATTCTCTTTAAAATGAATACAGCATTTCAGAGCACCTGGAAATGTCTTCAAGTGCAAGAACACATGCAGTTTTAAGTGAAAAAGACACGTCCTTAACTCTCAGATGGCATGCCTCACATCTATATTCAAGTAGAGCATTTACATGGTTATTTAATGATTTTTGGCACTGATGGGTGGGTTCATACATGCACTTAAAAAACCTGAACATGTGGATGAAACATGAACCATAGACACTATTTTTCAAGCTAATAGCATTTTGAATGTCAGAGACTACTCATTTTATGTTGATACTACTTCCTTTTCTGAACCATCTTCTTATCCAAGTAAAATATAAGTCAGTGGATGAGGACTTAATAAATGCAACTGAAAAGTAATTAAATTTTTTGTTCCAGTTGTTGGTTGAGATGTAGTACTGCATATTTAACCTTACAATACAATTCCTCCCAATGTTGAAGCTATGGAATAACAGCTTCTTTATACTAATTTTATAGTTTATGGATAGACGACTTATCTCGGTATGCTATGGAAAACTTCCAACGTGCAGCTGAAATAGGAGAAGAATTGAATGAAGCCTGGATTGTTCACAATGCTGTGGTGTGTATCTTAAATTATAACAGACATCTGATTTCTTCGGGAAGACAGAGGGACATTATTGAGTATCTGCAGACTCTTCTTGGAGCCATCAAGACTGTCGGGCATGATGGGTAAATTTAGATGTTTCGATAGGAACATACTATTTTTTTCTAAAATATAAAAAATATTATTGCAAACATTGAAAGTCACTTTGTGCTGTGAGGTATTTATTGCTGGCTTTCATTGGTAGTGAAAGAGCCTTGGTATATATAGAGTAGCTCAGGAGATAAATTGTGAAAATTAAATGTTAATCCTTACTGTTTGTTCTTTGTCCTTAGTTACTATACACTGTAAGCCATGCTAACTTTAGACCAGTCAATATTACTTTCTCTTCATTAGAAGAGCAACATGTGTATGGAAAACAGCATTTTGTTAAGGTAGTCAGAAAATTGGGAAAATTCTCTTAGACTCTGAATTTGTACAACAGCTTAAAATGCATTTGCTTTTTGTCAGTTTGCTGAACTTGAATTATATTGTAAGTATAGTTCATTGCAAATATTTCTAACTAGCGTAAGGTGACTACTACTGGTTCTGAAATATGAGAAAATAGAAAACAAAAGAAATAAACGGAATGTGCACATTAGTAGACCATGAAAATGGGAACATAGATTCCACAGTGGTTTAGAGAAATACTGTTCTGCAGTAAATGCAGCGGGAGAATGATTGACTATTGTGGAGTAGACACTTAAGTCAAAGTCTGACCGTGGGACAAAATCCTAGATATTTTGCCACTTTATTGACAGTCACCTCATCAACAGGCAGAGTAAGGACCAGAAGCAAAGAAGTCTCTTTTAACAGTACTGGGGAATAAAATCTAAATTTCAGTTTGTGCAGAGATGGAGTAATGAGATGGAGGTAATCCATGCTTAATAATTTTGATACTTACATCAGTATGTACTAGCAATAATCTCTTAGGTGTAATTAGATTCATGTTTTCTAAAAAAAAAAAAAATTCCATAGTGGCAGTGGATTGGCATGGTAACCATAAAAAATGTGAAGAGGTTGGTTTAGGGTAATTTTTTAGAAAATTGTTACTCTTTTCATATATAGCAACCCATAAATAAAAAGTTGTTTTAAATGTTGGTCTGACATATATAATTTTTTTTTTCTGTGATGAAAGGGAAGGTTCAGTTACACATAGAGTGAAAAAATTGATGTAAACTGAAAACTGATCCTGGGTTTTGTAGTTTTAATCACAACACTGCTTTACCAATGGGCAGATTTTTTTTGGTAATATCTGTAATTTTGCTTTTTAAGAAAAAACTAGATTTTCAAGTAATGCTTACTTCTTGAAATCAGTAACTTTATTCCTGCCTTTTATTTTGATCTGATGCAGTATGCACTTCTGACTTTTGTTTTCTTCTACAGAAGTACTGAAATTTTAGTGATGTTATGTAATGCTTTGGCTCGAGGCCTAATTATTCCTTGGATTCCAAAGCCAAAACCTGCTGAGAAAAAAGAAGATACAGCAGCAGACAGTAGCAGAAAAGCTGCAGCAAAGAAACAGGGAAAAGCAAATATCATCCAGTCTTTTTCAGTAAATCCTAGTGGACTTCCTGACATCAAAGCTGCCTTAGAGGTACAAACCCCTGATTTTTTTGTAGTCACTTTCATTCTGTCATATATTACAACTTCTATAAATTCAATAATAGAAATTTTTGAAAAAAAAGACCTACCTTCTTTTACAGTTTCTGCCACCACAGATCCTCCCCAAATGAACACTGGAGCTCCTCACCAACTTGGGGCTGAGGACTATAACTTCTATTTCCCTTGTGGGTTGACTTAAAGGAGATGTTGTTAGGCTTAGGGATGCATGTGCAATAATTTAAAAATAACTAATGGATAGCATGTTCCATACAAGAAACTTCACACATTTTTTCTCTTCTTGGTGTTTAGATTTGTGAATTTGCCCTAAATGCAATGACTGGAACCGTACCCACGGAAAAAGTATCTATTGCTGCACAACAACAGATCATTGCTACCTGGGTGAAAGCAATGCAGTTAAATCAGCAGCAGATCAGACATCAACTTGACACTCAGGAGGAGGTATGATTTCCCTGAAATCCTGCATAATGTTGAAACTTTACAAAGAAAAGTTAAATTCATAAATTCATTTAATAATGACTGAAATTATCAAGGTATATTTTCTTCTGTGTGTTTGATTAGAACGTAAAAACAAATTTTGGCTGTAGTTCCTTATGGAACATAGCAAATGTTTCACACTGGGTATAGCAGTGAGTCTACATTTCTTAACTCTTCCTTCTGTTGTTAGCTGCCATGGTGATGTTTGTCATATGATGACTGTTGAGCAAAATTGATTTTGAATTCACAAATGTAAAATAATAAAATGGCTGCATTAAAAGTGTTAAGAAAAATCAACTATATGTATGTCAACATTTACTATGGCCATTTTATATATATAGATTATAGACCTAGTAAGTTGGAAAGAAATATTTTATTCTTATATTTTAATTTATACTATCTATAAAACTGGAAACCCTCAGTGGTATATGAAATTTACCTTCATTGTATTGTTGATGTGGGCTTTTAGTGATGAAACCGTAGTAGTACGGAGTTCACAATGTTAATTAAAAATATATAAATACAAAAAATTGACCATTTTAAGGACACAGTAGAGAGGAGGAATTGCTTAGAGCAAATCGAGGTTTTCTGTCATCATTATTATTATTATTATTATCTTTTTATCTCAATGAATGTCCTTAATAATATTACCTTGCAAAAAAATTTTTCTCTTAATGTGAATTTTTTATTTCTGCTTAGAATAATGATGAAGCACAAAATCCCCTGGCAAAAATTCTTGTTGGTCTGGAAATGTATTCATGTAATGGCTTGGGTCTCATGGATTTCACTGTTCCTAGCTTATCTCAGGTATTGTGGTTTTTTTCATAAGCTCTTGAGTTTAAAGAAATTGCATACTGTGAATTTGATTTCGGATTCAATTTTAAATGGAGGTTAAATTATTTTTGAAACTTTTACTGTACCATTATTTTCTTTAACCAAGAGGTTAGATATTTATGACAGGAAGGAGATTTTTGTGACAGAATTTTATTAATCCAAGGACAAGGTAGCATTAGAATATAAATATTAGGTTTATGCTTGTTTTGCTCTAACAGGTTTTTTCAGTAACCATCAAATGACCATCACGGGTTCAGATGAATTCTGTACAGAACCATACTTCTAACCTTCCATTTTTCTTCTGGAGAAAACTTAATAGAAGCATAAAGTTGTTTAGGCTGGAAAAGCCCTCCAAGATCATGGAGTCTAACTGTTCCCCCAGCGCTGCCAAAGCCACAGCTAACCCACCATCCCCAAGTGCCACATCCACATGACTTTTAAATTGGTCCAGGGATGGGAGCTCCACCACTGCCCTGGGCAGCTGTGCCAGGGCAGGACAGCCCTTTTGGTGACGGAATTTTCCCAATATCCACCCTAAACCTCCCCTAGTGCAACTTGAGACTGTTTCCTCTTGTCCTGACACTTGTTACCTGGGAGAAGAGACTGATCCCTCCCTGGCTCCAGACTCATTTTGGGTAGTTACAGGGAGGTTTGGGTTTATATTGCAAGCATTCAGCATTTCAACAGGAAACTTCACATTATAGTGAATTTACTTTTGACAGTTGCAAGGTAGAACACAACTACACTTGGTTACTATTGGACCGTGTGAATTGAAACAAGCAGGTTGCTAGGACAACCATGAAAATTTTGCTGACAACTAGGATCTGGGTCCTTATAAATATGCAGGTATCTAATTCTAGTTGGTCTACAGATTTATGTCAAATATTATGAATTAACTTTAGCTATCACTTCACTGGCTTAGTCTTGTATTGCAGTGTTGTAGTATCTTCATTCAGACCAATTCATTAACAATTACCACTATCCTAAAAAGGTGGAACTTTGACATGTACAAAAGAAATGAAATTAAAACGTTTAGATTCTCTAATGAAACGATAAATGAAATTATATATACCTATATCTATATCTATGTATATACGTTTAAGTTGGAAAAGACCTCTAAGATTATGGAGCCCAAGATCTCCCAAGCTGCCATATATATGACAGTATACATAACAACTATTTATTACAATTACTGGTTGTTGCAAAAACAGTTCTATGTCCCATTCTTACTTTTGGCTTAACTAAAATGGGCTCTGAATTTTGAAAGTCCAGTTTCACTGATTTTTGAAAGATGTCTGAGGACATAGAATAAATCCTGGCAGATACTTCTGGCCAAAACGCATGCACAATTACAGCTGGATTTGCACACACTATGGTAATACTTACTACACAGTGAATGAGGCCTCTATATTGTATATTTTGATTGTACTTGTAGCTCTTTAATTTTCTAGATGGCTTTATCACATACTTGTTCCATGCCCAGCTGGGTTGTAAGGAAGATACAGCTGTAAGCATTTGATTTCTGTAGAAAAAAGCATATGAAAACCTGGAATTTAAACTCTTTTTTTTTTTTTTTTTATCCTAGTTAGTGAAATTGGCTTTAGAATGCAGTTGGTCAGATTCCTTAGTGGAATTGCAGACATTTACACGACTTACATTTTTTGCATATATATCACAAGACTATGAAAGAGTGATGACTTGTTCCAAATGGATCTTGGAATCAGATGAGAAATTTGTCCACAGTAGAAATATTAAGAAATATGGCAAGTAAGTACACAGAATTTTGCATGATATGGTAATGTACTTGAACTAAGTTTTGAAGAAAGGAAAAAAGGGTAAATGTGTCTGCTCACATAACCAAAAATGAAAGAATCTTTTTTACAAAGAAATTGTGCAGTTAGAGATGTAAATGATAAAAGGCAGTGGGAGATCCAGATTGTGGCTCTGGACCCCGTTCAGAAAGATAGATTAAGCTTGCTATCCAAGGGAGTCAGCAGCTTGTACATATATGTGTTTGGGTGTCTTCCTGGGGAGCACTGTTTTTCTGAAATATCTCTGGCAATCACAGTATTTTGACACCTTTATAATCTCCAAGCAGAAAATAGCTGATTCTACTTCTTTTGCTGGTGAAAATTGCTTTCAGTGCTCATCTGGCTCTAACACACTGAAGGGCTACATAGTTCATGGACCACGATGGAGCTGGGGGTGATGAAAGATATGAGCAGCTCCTGTATTCCAGGCTCTGCTGTCTTTATAGTCTTTGTTGCCACCTATGCATATGGGTGCAATGGAAATGTAACTAATTCCTTTAAAAGCCCAGTCTCTTACTTAACTGGTATTTTGAAACTCGGATTAAAAAAAAAAAAACAAACGAAACAAAACAAAAGAAAAAAAAAACCCAAACAAAACCAAAAATACCCCACCCCTATATAAATGGATCTATTGGTGGAGTCCTTTATTATAAAACATGTGATACCCTTTGAGCTCTCTATGTTTTTTAAACAATTTCTTCCAAAAGCAGAAATAAATTTTATCCAAAGAGGAGAGAATCAACTCCATTTAATAGCAGTTTTTTGGAATTTAGGAAGTTTGAAATAAACATGTGAAAGATTTCAGATACAATCTATTGTTCATTTTTTTTCCCTCTGCAAAATAATTGATCTTATAAAAACAGTATTCTGTTCCTTGAAACTTGTAGTTGTTTACTACATGGGTTTAAAAACATGTAAAACCAAGTAAGTTCTCTTAACGTTAAATAGATAGTTTCAGAACTTCACGGAAATTCAGAGAATACTTGCTGCACATCTAGCAATCTGCAAACTTATGAAAGATGAAATGTTTGATTGTGTAGTCATGAATTCTCAATGCTATTTCCAGAGAATGGAAGAGAGTCTTTCCATGGTAAAGCACAGGTTGCGGACAAGGAGGTTAAATACGTAACTTCTTAACTTATACCGTGGACAGCGGTGCCCTCTTGTGGACACAAATCATGGCTGCATGGCGGTTCTCACCGCAGAGTAGGAACAAGCCAGCTGCAACGGTGGCACTTTGTAACCAAGACGCTAAAAACTCCTGCAAATTGTATTTATATTTTTCTTACTAAGCTGCTATTAATCAATGGTATTAACCAATGGTATCAATTTATTTGTGTATTAATTTTTAACTGATTAACTCTGGAACTGAAATCTACATTGTTTTCTTCTACATGTAGTAGAATAGGATCCATACCAATTTCTCCAGAGCCCTGTGCATACTTTACCAGAGACAAGCATGATAAATCCCAAAAGAAAGTACCAACAATTGTCTAATTTTCCCAATTTCCATTTTTAATTGTTTGGTGTATAAGTTCGACTTTGGACTAATATTTATTTTCATGTACAATAGTGAAAAATAGGGAGAAAATTACAAATCTATTTTCTTTTCTTACTAAATATAGATAATAGTTTTTAAAAATCTGATTTCACAGTTATCTTCATTAGAGGTGTGAGAAAGATATTTTAGTCTACCTTTTCACAAAATATTCAGTTTTTGAAATCTTTTCTAATATTAAAAGAAAACTCAATAGAAGGATTTGTAACTTCCAAGGCAAGGGACATCTATATAGCAGCAACTTCAATACATCATTAATAGGAATTGGTATGGTCTTAGCCTGTAAGACTGATCACTTCCTGAAGTATTTGCCTTTGTGCAGGCTTGGTAACAGGGTGAGACAAGAAATGTTAAGCACTATAGCCTGTATACAAGGAAAGAGCATAATGGAAAAGTTGTCTGGAAGAAAACATCTGCGTGTAGCAGCATCGCAAACCTTTGTTCAGAGTGCCAGGTATGTTTTATGTTGAGAGAAAATTATTATAAAACAGATCTAAAATTTGATTATAATTTTGGGGATCATCATATTTTCTCCCAAGACTCATAAAAATCAACATCATTGTGAGTCGAAATGTTTAACAAAGGATTTGACAGATTTTTGCACTTCAGTAAATTTATTAAGTACTTTCCACATAGCTGAGCTTGTAGTATCATAGGATCATCCCATCCTCTAGAAGGGATCTCCTGCTTAAAGCAGGGCCAGCCCAGGGCTTTATCTAGTCTGACTGTGAAAACTTCAAGGAATGGAGACACTCAGCCTCTGTGAGTAACCTGCTCCACTGCATGGCTGCACCCATGGGGGACATTTCTGAACTTTTATTTTAACGTATGCTTGTTCTTGCTTGTCCTGCCATTCACTGTTAAGAGCCAGACAGTTGCTTCGCAATAACTTTGTTAGGTTATGGAGAAACTTCTACTTGATAGGTCTCCCAAAGCCAGCTGTTCAACTAGCCCTCTTCTCAAGGCAAGTGCAGTCCAGTCCCTGGATCATCTCGGTGGCCCTACACTGAGCTCCTTGTGATCTGTCCATGTTTGGCATGTATTGGGTGGCCTAGAACTGGATGCAGCAGTCTAAATGTGATCTGAAGAATGCTGTCTAGAGGGTGATCAGATTGCCAGTTTCAAAAAACTGCTTTTTTTAAAACAGCGGCACTATTCAACTGGTGATTACATTACACCAATCCAGAATTTTTCACTAAATTCCAAGCTTTTTCTCACTCAGATGACCACTGTGTTGTATCACAATCTGGAAGATTATTAAATTTTATTCATTCAAAGTATCATTTGCATGAAATATGCTCAAAGCAATTTGAATGCAACTAGAGGCATATTCTTGTGTTACAGTGGCATTGTACTAAGTAAAGTACTTAGTATGGTAATAATTATAGTGTTCTATTTTTTAATGTTTTGTAGAATGAGAAATTAAAATAATAGTAAGCCAAAAAAGTATATTATTCCAATGAGAACATCTCGAGGGGGTTTCTGCTATTTTTTTAGTTAATGCTCTTGAGCTAAGATTATGCAGAAACACCATAAAATCATTACCATGCTACTTATTTATTCCTAGTTCTGCTGAGAGTGTGAAGTTGTTTGGTATATAAAAATGGAAAATAGCTTTTCTATGAAGCTCTTATGCCAGGTCCTCATTGCTGAGGTTACATATGGTGATTCATAGATCAGCTAAACCCAGAAGATCATAGAAGTAAAATTCTTTATTAAAGCTGAAGTGTGGTTGTTTTTCCTTATAAAGTTCTACTTCCCTTTCTTCAGGTATGCAGGTGAAGCTGGAAATTATTCCCTTGTAATGTTTGCAGCTAGGCACTTTTGGAATGCATGTTTACCTTTGTTAGGCTCACCACATGACAGAGGACAGTTTAAAGCACCTAGTGAAATAATTCTTAAGAATATAATTAAAGCAGAAACTAAAAACAAACAGGTAAGAATTTCTAATAGGTATTGCTTGTTTTTAGTGATTTGTGCTGATGGTAAAGAAACTTCAAGATACCTTTCCTAAGAGGCAAAAGTGACTCATTTGTCATAAATACATTTATGGTTTCTTACATGCAGTCACATACCCTTTTATTCCATTTGGTGATTCTTGTGGTTTTAGGCAACTGTCAAAACTCACAACAGTTTTCTGCAAAGTCATTTGCTGTCTGATTTTCACTGTAGTGTTTCACTTCATGAAGCTTACAAAAAAGAATGTTTAGCAAATATTGAAAATCCAGAAAAAAAGCCACTTCTGGCAAGTATGATAATACATCTGGAGAATATGATAATAGATCCTAAAACACTAACTCAGAAAAAAAATGTAACTAAGTTAAGGTTTCTCCCACCTGCAGACTCAAATTTCTTCTACCCGCAAAAGGAAAGATTTGCTTTGTCTATCTTCAGGTTTTTAATAGACTGTTTAGGACTTTGGCGGTAGGAAGGAGTTAAAATTTGGGCTGTACTGGGAGTTTGTGATAAAATTAAATACTTGTTGATTATGAACAGCATGCGTAATCCAAAGAAGTCATCCCCTTGAAACAGTATGCAGGTAATGTGTGTCATATAACACTTCTCACCATGTGGAATTTCTTCTGCACACTGAAACTTTCATGCACTTTTACAACTTTTCTTACTTCAAAACTCCATAGAGCTGATCCATTGCTCTTTCTAAATTTGATTTACATGTCAATGAAGCTGCTGTGAGTTTTCCTGTACATTCCAATGGGCACAATTTCAATGAGCACTTGAAGGGATTGTTGATGACTTTTGCAGGATAGTACAAGAATATAAAGCTTTATTTTGATTTCTCATCAAGCCAAGTATAAATCACAAATAATCAGAGATAGTGACTGGTCTGCTTATTCTGGGTATGTAGGAAGTGATGAGTACAATATGTACTTGGAAGCACAGTGATAATTGTAAGTTTAATGGAACTTTGACAGTGTTTAGATACATAACAGTAATTGCCCACAGACACAGTCCTAAAGTATGTTAGTTGTAGAGATATATTTAAAACCAATAAAAAGGAATACTCATAATTTCAGAGTGAATCCTTAATAAGTGGTATTAAAAAGCAAGACTTTATTGTAGATAAAGAAAATTTAGTTATAAGTAGCACAGGTATTTTTATGTCTGAAAATGTTAATAATTCTTATGAGTTAGAAGTGAGTAACTTCTAAGAGTAGTTAGAAAAAAAAATTTCCTGTTAACAGAGTGCTCTATATTTGATTATTTCTGGAGTTACTGAGTTTTTAAAATAGATATACACTGTAGTAATCATTGTAAGAGGCAGGAACTGGTCTTCAGTGATCCTTGACTAGGATAACTAGGCAATTTTGAAATGCAGTCACATCTGGAGAAGGATATAACAGCAGCTGTCCAGATTTTCATCTACCAGCACTCCCAAATCCTTCACCACAAGACTGCTCTCATTTCATCTCCCAGGCTGCGCTGATACTGGGGTTTGCCCTGACACAGGTGGAGGATCTTGCACTTGATCTGGTTGAACTTCTCAAGGTTGCCTTGGGCCCACTCCTTAAGCCTGTCAAGGGTCCTCTGGGTGACATCCCTTCCCTCTTGTCAGTCAACCACACCACTCGCCTTGGTGTCATCAGTAGATTTGCTGGGAGTATACTCAATCCCCTTGACTATGTCAGCAGTGAAGATACTGAACAATATTGGTTCTAATATCCCTCGTATTGGTATTCCTTGAGGTATACCACCTGTTACTGGTTTCCACTGGATATTGAGCCATTTGGACATTGAGCCAGTGACTGTAACTCTTATGCATCTAACAGTCCATCCATCAAACTTCTATCTGCCCAATAAAGTAGCAACAAAGTTACAGGCCACCATATCAAGGGCCTTACAGAAATCCAAGTGTCTGACATCCATAGTTCTTGTCCATTGATGCAGCCACTCCATTGCAGAACGCCACTAAATTAGACAGACTTTGTGCCTTCATGGAAGTAAATGCTGATTAGACCAAATCCGATAAATCTTTGATGATGCTAATGTAGTGCTTACCCTAAAGCTGTGGCTATTGCTCAGTTAACTTATTAGCATCATCCTACATGTATTCAACGGTTAATGTGTCATATTGAGAGGGACCAATCTGATTTTTATTTATGTCTCAACATACGTTATATTCTTATAGGGGCTGTACGTGTGCTGGCAGCCCTGTCCCCGGGGAGGCTTCCCCTGGCCAATCAGGGCAGACAAAGCTTTCACTATCGGTTTGCTCCCCCCCACCCCCTCACTGGCTGGTGGGGGGGCAAGTGCCCGGATGCCAGCGAAGAATGCCCGCGAAAAAAAGGCCCGCGAAAAAAATGCCCACGAAGTCGGGCTGTGGGAGGAGACTTGGCACATAAAAGCAGCTAGCTGTGACACAAAGGGAGCCATTTACTTTTGGGTATTTTTGGAGGGAGTGGGGCCTCGCCTATAGGGTCAGCTCGGTCCCCCTCCCGCCTTCGCTTTCTTCCTCCCTGTGGTCCTGCTTCCCTTCCCACATTTGCCTTGCCCTGCTTTACCGTTCCCACGAACCAGCTCGTCACCGCGACGACTTCGTGTTCCGCTGCCTCCCCGACGGAGCGGGCGCCGCCTCCGCCGGCCACCTCCGCCGCGTTTGCCAGCCGCCGCCGCCGCCGCCGCCGCTTGTACCCAGCCGTCACCACCGCCGCCGCTGTTTCCTGCGCTGCCCGCCACACTACCCTGCTGTAGCACCAGCCCGTGGCACCCAACTTGCAGCCGGAGCCGCCGTGCCCCGACCCTGAGAGTCTGCGGCTGCTCCAGGAGCACGCCCGTAGCCACAGCAGCCGGTTCTCTGCTGAGGGAAGGAAGACGCAGCCTGCTGGTGTTTGGAAATTGTGCTCAGCCCGCCACGGAGCTACGCAGACGCACCGTGGTTTGCAGCACGCATGCGCCCTCTGCTGAGCTGAGGCCGACAAAGCGCGGTCGTGTGGTAACGCTGTCTCTGTCTTCTATTTCTTTCTGCATTTCTCTCTTTCCCCTCTCCTCTTTTTTATCCCCCTTCGGTAAGAACACTCACCTTTTTCTGTCAATAAGCGGTTCTCAGATATAATATCCCCGCGTTTGCGCTTTACTTTCGTCCGAGAAATCTATCAAAAAGAACCCTTCCCGACTCCCCCTTTTACAGTGGAACGGGACACATAATGTGGATCCATTTGAGAAGCAAAATAGTGAGTTTGTGTTTGAAGATGCAAAAGTGTGCTGCAGAGGAGAGGGAAACAATTAGCAAGTCTCTGACCTTTGGGTGAGAATGCGATAGTCAAATCTTCTCAGGTAAAGAGTGGAGTCTGCTTTAGTCAGGAGTGAAGGCAGAGAGCTCTGTAGGGTCTGTGCCAACCTCAGCTACTCTGTGACTCTCTGAGAGTATTTCAGGATTTCATGTTACTTAATGAGTGTAAGCGATTGAATATTAATAAGTCTAGTTATTTTTTATTGGGTTTGTATTACAGAATTCACTCTGGAGAAATGCCTGTGGTTTTCATCTGGTCAAGCAGCTATTTAAGTTACAGGCTACTATTCAGATTAACGATATGGATTGGGTCACAGATGAAAATAACAGTTTAATAATATTTAAAGATATATGTTAACTGAAAGATAAAGGGTTTTTTTTTCCTTTTCCCCCCCCCTTTTTTTAGGAAAAGAAAGATACATGTCCTTTGCATCAGTGGATTACAAAGGATTTTCAAAATATTGGGTTATCAGTTGGATGCTTTCTCTCAGGCATGTTCTTCCTTCTGTTGATCTGGTAATGAAAGAAACGCCAGTATTTTGTAATCATTATTCTAATTCTGCAGTATGTTAATAAATCATTTGAATATACTTCAAAGGTTCTGAGGAAGATCTTACATTGAGAACCTCCTTATATTGTCTATTATTCCACATCCATGCTGATAAAGATGACTGGGAGACAGCACTAAAACTCCTGGATGAAGCTATTCAAGTTTTGCCTCAGACAAGACACAAACTGTAAGTTGGTTGATTTATTTTTATTAAAATAAGTATTTTGGTTCTTAGGAAGTATAAAACTCTTCAGTGTTTTTTTAATCTTGCATTGGGAAAGTATTATGATTACTTTTTAGCAGCCTGTCCTTACAACACAAAACTGTTGTATCTTCTCCATGAAAAATACATACATAGGCAGTGCTTCCTATCATTAACCTGTTATTATTATTAATACATTTAATTAAAAAAACCTTCTATACAAGTAGTATCTTACTTCCCAAGCAAATAGATGCATGAAATGTGGCTATACAACAGAAACTTTAGTTTTCCTAACTGCAAACCCATCTTCATTAATGAGAAACTAAATTGTCTAGGGTATTGTTTACATAATCTTATTCGAGTTGAAGGTTTTGTGCCCTTTTATGCCAGTTTATAAGCTTTGCATCGTTGTACTATCCTGGTATGACCTAGTATATGTGTCTTACTCACAAAGTTGCTTTACAGATACAAATGCAAGTAATTTGTTTGGTCTTTTTCTAGCCTGATTTTCAAACTTATGGCTACAGTGAGGACAGGATCGGGATGCAATTTTATGATGGCCATTCAGAAAATCAGTCATGAAAGTGAAGATTATTTGTCACATATGTGGCGTCACCTGGTAACAGTCTCCAGAAGTATTGTTGGACAGTTAAGCTGTTTTCAAAAGGCGATTATTGCTTTACAGGTTTGTCAGTTCTTACTGTTTGTTCCCATGCTGATAGAATGATGTTTCTCAAGTGATTCGTAGGAGTGCAAGTTCCTGAATGGGTAAGGAGGCCATATACTTGACCATTACATGTTGTAATTTTGAGATTACTCTTCGGTAGGAAGAATATTCATATCCAGTAAAATTTTAGTTGAGTCCAGCCAAAGAAAAATGTCTTAAGGGTAGCAAGCGGTTTTAGTAAAACAAAGATTTAACTGGTGGTGGAGTTTTCTGTTGCATTCTGTTTATCGTAATTCTGATTATGTGATACCAATAAAACTGTTCAATGTCAAATTTTTATCTTTTGCTTCTGTTAAGACTACATGAAACTTTAAAATATAGTTTTGATGGTTTACATAAACAAATGCAAATTAACTTCTCCTTTATTACTTTTATAGAAACGAGAAGATGAATGGCAGAGAGTTGATTACCTGATGGAATTTGCTGAATGCTTATATTGTAATCAGTTTCCCCTCACTGATGCTATTAAACCTCTGGAGTGGGCAGTAGATCTCCTGCTACATATGAAATTCCCTATGCAATCCTCACAGGAGGAAGGTATGTAATAGGTGTATCTCCTTCAGAGGAATTTCTTAGCAGGAAGCACAAGGGAGATTTTAAATTTCCAGCTTAGTTATCAAAAAGAATACAAAGGCAAGCTTGCCTGTATTTTCTCGTGCATTTACTGTTATTTATTCAATGCAACTTCAGTTTATCTGTGAATTCTGTTACGCTATGGAGACTTAACCTCAGTCTTTTGTTACAGTAAGATACTGCTCCCCTCTGACACAGGGATTCCTAAGCTGTGAGATGCTACCAGAAAGCAGTGCTGGACAGTTTGTTTCAAGTGAGTTCTCATGCAGGGACAGATGAAACTGAAGGAAGTATTTTCTGTGCCAAGATTTGGGTACCAAAGTCTATTTGCCCTTTCCTTGGCTTTATCTTAGCATTAGTTTTTCAAAAATTACTTTCAAAGGGATGTATGCTTTCAACTACTTCTGTAACTGTAAAAATTCTTTAGTCCTTTACACAAATATCCACTTGTACTGGTATGTCCTCAGTGACCTGTTCTGATAGGATACCCCAATATTCATTTGGGAAAAAAAGTATCTGATTTCTGGAACCATAGTGTACTGTGTGGCATTAATGAGCATATGGTCTGCTATCCTTTCTTGTGTGGATAGATGGCATGGATCAAACAGGTACTTCAGGTGTTTTCATTGAGAAAGGTAAATGTTCAGTGTCTCTACTATCACACAGTTGGTTAGTAACAATAGTAATATTCTGTTCATACTTTTTTGTTAGTGGTTTTGTTGGGGTTGTTTTGCAGTTCTATGGTGAATTAGGTTTTGTATTAATTCTGTAATGATCGTCCCACCCAGTTTCACCTGGTTGCTTATGATTACTGTCCTACTTACACCACTTAAGCTTTGAGAAAATTTTTGCAAAGCTCTTAATGGAAACTCAAATAATAAGGAAAATTAGATTCAAATATAAAATAGCCCAGGTTGGAAGGAACCTCAAAAGATCATCTGGTCCAGCCTTTTGTGGATTTAATTTCTCTGTCAGGCTTACATAATTTATTATACAGAACTGTTACATGATTGATTGAAAACATGGTACAAGTAGCATTGCATCATTTTAACAAGAACATCTGTAGTAGATAGATTTCCATTTTTCTTTTTTCCCCTAAATATTTTCCTTTTAACTTTCTTATTTTATAGTTTAAATTTTAACTTTTAAATACATTTTTACAATGCTGTCAGTTTGAGCATGTGTTTGCTTTTTTTTTTTAACAGAAAAAAATGCTATACCAAAATTGTTGCCTACAGAAAATGCTAAGATGGACAATGGAGCAAATGGCATGCCCCAAATTAATTTGGAAGATTTGAGTAATATTAAACAATTGGAAGCTTTTTTTAGAGCACAGACATTAATGGCTTTATTTTCTGGTCATAGTTCTTCTTTTCATCAGCAGCACTGTTTGATGGCATATGCCTGTATCATCCGTATCTGGCAGGTGAGATCATATGAGATTATATGTTGTGTTGTGTTATTACAATTTGGTGAGTATATTTCACGTTTTCTTTTGTAATTATGGTACCAGCTATTCATTTAGTGTTTAACTTTGTCCTTAGAGTTTTCTGGTTTAAGGATGCAGTTAGTATATTTTCTCAGGTTTAAGGATTAAACAAGAAAATTGTTTCTCTAAGGAAAATGGAGAAGAGACACTAAGGATAAAAGCAGTGGGCCATTGTTTCTCTGGAGTTCATTCATATGTTTTGTGCAATAGATTCTCAAATTTTGTATTTTTAATTTATTAAGGAATCTCA
Organism: Daphoenositta chrysoptera; assembly: GCA_013397915.1. NCBI lineage: Eukaryota > Metazoa > Chordata > Aves > Passeriformes > Daphoenositta > Daphoenositta chrysoptera. The sequence continues at coordinate 711,674 of VZRO01007699.1, read as the reverse complement.
GTATTGGCAGAATACATACTGAACACATTTCTGGCAGTTCTGAAGAATGGTGATTTCAGATGGAGCCTCATGAAATTGAATCAAAAGGGCTGTCATTTGACTGAAAGGAGTTGTATAGGTTGGCAGTGTTCGCTGATTAATGTCTCAAATTATTTTTTTCATAGTTAGAGCATTTAAAATCAATCAAATATACTTCATTTCTTGTAGATATGCCCAATTGAAATGGCTATTTAGAGTCACAGCAATGATCAGAGGAAAACAATTATATGTTAAATAAAGCAAATATTTGAAGGTACTGAATCTATACTTGATAATATTAATGCAACAAATCATTATAGGAATAGTCTCAGTTGGGATATACCAACTAGATTGGTAAGCTGTAGCTTGTGATTAATTTTATTCCAATTAGATGTAAAAGCCTGCAATTTGTTACCACTTAATTGTGGTACTTACAGCTAAGAGTTCATTATGAAATCAGTTTAACATGTGATGTGAGACAGGAATTTGCAAAATAAAAATTGAATATTGATATTTTCAGATTTACACAAGCATGATTTTTAATATCCGACACTTGACTGAGTGTCTTACTAGAGAAAAAAACTACCTGAAGAGAGTACTACTGTTTGAATAAGCTATTAAAACTGAAACTTAAAGAGTTGGTGCTGCTGTCAGTGCTAGTAGGATAATGTAGGATAATAACAGTAAATCTAAGAATCATTTTTACAGCTGAACAGTACTGTAAGAAAAAGAATAACCCTGTGGTATTAAAGGAATTAAAGTACTACAGGACTCCTCGTTTTGGTGTAGAAGGTAAAGCAGACCTGACTGCAGACATCCGCTTCAAAGCAGGCTCTTTAGTGTTAGGACTCCGTAAATAACTCAGTAGAAAATATTAAAACATTCTCTGAAAAAATCAGCCACCTCTGACTTTTTAAAACATGTGTTACCTTTAATTTGAAATTTTCATTTGTTGTCAGTATCCAGCATTATTTTTTGATTGATATTTTCTATTCTACTCTTTATTCCACCAGCAAAACATATTAATCTTCTTAAATTAATGTGGCTTTTGTTTTGGGGGGTTTTTTTGTTGTTGTTGGTTGGTTGGTTGTTTTTGTTTGTTGTTGGTGTTTGGTTTTAGGGTTTCTTTTAATTTTAGGTACGATCAGAATCTGTGCTCTTGCTTGTACAGAGACCGTTTCAATTAATTCTTTTGTATGCTCAAATATTTAGAAATTTCTTTTATATAATATTCATCAGTAGCATTGTAAAAGACTAACCTAGAAAGAGGACAGAGTGACTCTTTGCTGTCTTGCAGATTACATCCTTATAAAATTTATCCCTTTTAGAAAATTAGGCTAGTTAGGCTAGTGGTTTGAAAAAAAAAAGAGTTGCATTTGCAACCATATAGTTTAAAAAAAAGGTAGCAGTAGTATTTATCACGGGGATGATCTTGTCTTTTGACAGTTCTGCTGCTTAATTGCATTGTCATGATTGTTGAAAATGCTTGTGAAAATAATGCAAGCATCCAGGAGTCTCTGAAATTGTTATTTTCTGAAGAAAACTGTTACGCAAGCAAAATATGATATGTGACAATTGTTAATAGCTGTAGATAGTGACTTGCGGTGGATACTAACTATTACTAGAAACTGACAATATTATTATTATTATTGCAAATTGGAAATAATTAACTGTAATTATTTGATTGTCTAGGTGTCATTGTCAGCATCAGGGACTATTACAAAAACATTAAAGACTTCACAACCTACAAGTCCTCAGAAACTGCAGTCAAAAACTTCTAAAAAAGACAAGGACAAAAAGAAAGAGAAACAAGTAAGACCCACTTCTCTGTGGAATGAAAACAACCCTGTCTTTCTAAGAGATGTTTCCCTGGGCTCATTTGGTAAATAGTTCAGATGCTTTCCTGTGCTGACTCTCAGAACCTGGGAAGAATTTCTCTGTGAATCTGTGTATCATACCTTCACTCTTGATCACACAGTCTTGACAGATCAGGAATTCACAAATACTTTTTCTTTTGTTTGTTGCCTTGGTCAAGATACTGCTGTTTTGTAAAACCCACAGTCTAGAGATCCAAAAAATACCCCATATCTGACAAAACTTCAAAGGATATGAAGCAAATATGTTCATTTTTTTAGCTGAATATTTAATACCAATAGGATTGTTAATTTAATCTCCTAAGTGTCCTTGTTTTTATTATAGGTTGAAGTTTCTGTTGCAAAGGAGAAGCCTAAAGTGAAAGAATCAGTTGATACCTTACCAGCAAATGTGGAAGAATGGGCCCAGTATGACTGTCCCAATGAAATCAGAGATACTTTTAAACAGAAAACAAATATTTATGGTATTAACTGGGATAATTTCCCAAAACCTGTAAGTATACTTCTCAAATTTCTAGAGCATCTACTATTGAGGAGAAAATCAGTACCAGAAAATGGTTGTATTTTATTTTTCCTGTCTGTGTATGTTCAGACAGCTGTCCCAAATACTTTTGTGTTGTAGGATTCATTAATACTTCAAGAGGTGTTAGCCTGTCCTCTGCATGCTGAAATGCACTTACTTAACTTAGAGAAGACATTTACCAGCTTTCGGTGTATCTTGCTGCTTTTTCAGCTATAAAGTTTCTTTGTGTCTTTTCTGGGGTTTATTTTGGAACTGAAGATGTAATCATTAATTCAATATTTATTTTCTACAAAACTATGTTTATACTGACTGAATTTTTAAAAATTTCTTTTCAGACTTGCACTTTGTATTTTATGGACCTTTTATCTAAAGAACTACAGAAAATTTTTTGCCCCCACTTGATTCTTCCAATCTTTCAGCTAGCTGAAGTTATTGCTAGTGAAGTTCTAGAATGTAGAAGTCTGTCTGATCTCTATCACCTTCGGTTTGTACCCTCTAATTATTTTAAATAAAAGAGAAACTGAATGGAGTGGACCATCCATTAATATTTCACCAAGTAGTAACAAGACTTTTTGTGACTTACTGTTTTATATTTGTAATAGTTTTTTACTTATTTTATTTTAATGCATTTTAACAAAATTTTAATGAATAGGTTTGTGGAATTAAAGCCACCAAGTTTAACTGTTACTTAACCTGATCTCCACATGGAAAGCATACAAGATTATGAAGCCTGGCCACTTTCATGTGAAAAATTTTTGAATGCCTTATTGTCATCTAACTGAAAAAAGCAAAGTCAAAAAATGTTTCTATGAAAGTCTTATCTATTAAGTATTCAAAAGGCAGACTCATCAAAAATCAATTCTCCACCTTAAGGGTACAAAGAAGTTGCCCTAATAAGTGCATTTTTAGAGAGATTTGTCTTTGTGACCAAAATTATGTTATTTTTTATGGATGATAACCCCTAAAAGTTTTGATTTAAAAATACTTAATATGCATGCAATGGAAAATTCTTGCTGTTTTACTTAAAACATTTTATCATGCTCTTTTGATAGGTAACAAATAATGTTTGCTTAATAAGTAACAGTAATAAGCAATAATTGCTTGCTTATTTTCTGATTGTTTGTGAAATACCACATAATGAATCTTTGAAATGCCTGAAACTGACCCCACTGAGCAGAATAGATATTTGTGTATACAAATAGATGTGCTTCTCTGCCAATTGATCACTGAGTTGCTTTCTTACAAGACTAAAAGGGACTTTCTGATAGGAGATTATTTTCAGTCAAGATTTGCCAGACAAATCTTTTTTGTTGATTCCTTGAGATTTGTGTTTATTTAATGGTATTTTGTTTATATCTATGACCTAATGTCTATATATGATTTGATAGGTGTATAGGAATATTTTACTCTTTACTCAGGACAGAAAAGTAGGTTAGCACATACACTTTGAGGGGCGGGGGGGGTTGTGGTTGCATGCTGTAGTGAGACCATATAAATATTTTCATACTTTTAGTACATAATTTTTGCCATTACATTGGAGAGATACAGGTTTGATGGGCAAGACTGGGGCTACTGGTGGGTGTCCCATCCCTGGAAGTGTTCAAGGTCAGATGGCATGGATATTGGAGCAACCTGTACTTGTGAAAGATGCCCTTGCTCATATCTTTAGATATCTTTAGAAGTTCCTTCCAGCCCAAACCATTCTATGATTTTATGACCGCTATCAATGGGTAATTTCCCCTGTATTTATTTACAATCTTTGTTATTGCCAGTATTAATCAAGACATGAGAAGGTAGGATTGACAAATGTGGAATATGTGCTATTTATATATAATGTGCTTTTATAAAGGAACATATGAAGGATTTGGATTGTTTCTTAAACATTTTTTCATTTTATTTTTAGAATTGCCCTGATATGCTCAGATTTAAAACTGAATCAGGCATCTGTGTATCATGAGAAAGCTGCTGGAGAAGTATACATTAGTGAATTAGAACAAGCAATGTATGTATCTTCACTACTGAGGCGGTATTTAGTTGGGACTGTTTTCCCTAATAGTTGATAAATAGTGTTGGGGGAAAATAGTAAAAAACCATGATATCAGAACACACCTTTGGTATATTAGCTATGCCCTAAAATTCTGTGTGTGTTTGGTTAGTGTCTATCTACAGAGTAGTGTATGGTAAAGATTCCTAACACACTAATACTTCATTATGAAATGCTTTTTTAAATATACTTGAGTTTACTTTTTCTTTCTTGTGATTTAGGTGTAGGCAAGAGATTGCACTGAAAAAAGAAAAAACTGTATTTATGATGACAGAAGAAATAAAAATATCTTTTGCAAATGCTCATCTTAATGGCAGTAGGAATGAGAATATCCTTACTTCAAGTGAAAAGGTTTTTTGTTTCTACTTCAGTTTCTATTTTAAATTACTCTTCAGGTTTTTTTAGTACATTTGCTAGTTTTTTAGACAATACTTGAGAAATACATGAACAGAAAAATCACTAAAAATGCATGCTACCTGAGTTCTGCTAGCAAGCATCAGCTGAAGCTGAGCTGGGTTTGCCTGGCATATTATTTATATTGAAGAACAACAAGATTAGAATCTTTATTCATACAAAGTAAAACTACTTTCCTACCTATGGATTTGGGGACTAATGCAAATCAATTAAAAGACTGAGAAGCAAAAAAGATACTGTATTCACTCTTGGTCTCATTTTTTCTCTTCTTTCTCTTTCCATGACATTAGCATGTACTCTTTGGCTTTCTCTTATATACTGTTTTAAGAGCATGCAAATATTTCAGTTCTGTCTTTACTGTCTCTTCTTTAGGAAGAAAAAAGTCACCTCTTTTAGCTCTTGTAAATAGTATTACTCTTTGAGTTTTAGTTATTACCTAAAATCAACTTCTTTGTGACGGCAGCATATCTGAAGTAGTTAATCTGTCATACAGTTAGTTTGAATAGTATATGCTTACTAGCTCAATGCCTTTTGAGGGCTGTAAAATCCAAATCTCATAATAAACCTGTTGTTACTGTAATACAATGTTAAATTTTGAAGTTAGAAAATACAGATGGGCTGTGGGATATCGTAGTTAAAAACAACTTGTATTCTGTCTAGTTTAGTTTTGAAATTTATGAAGGTGTAATACTTTTTTAATTTTTCAGGGTTTTGAGTTAAATGCAGTAACAGGAAAAGGACTGAGTGCACTTTCTTTACCTCACTTGTGGATTGAAAAAGCTGAAGTACTGATTCAGCTAGGCTTGTATCAACCAGCAAGACTTCTGCTTTCAGAGGCCCATACTGCAACTCAGGTACAATAAAAATGAAATAGAAAAAGAAACACTAATAAAATGTGTAGGGAAAATGTTCATTTTGATGTAGTTATTCCTCAGAATAAAAATAATCAAACTGCAAAACTAAGCCTTCTCCCACCACCCCAAACCAATTTCATATTAAGTTTCAACATCTGTAATATTTACATTTAAATGTAAGGCATTTCAGTCCAACTGTATAGGAGTTGTCTGAAGGTTATATAAATTTCTGAAGGAGTGTCAGCATCTCTGTCTGCTTTGCAGTAGCCTTGGAAGATATAGGTCTATTTCAACGTTGTTCGGTTAAATAGGTGGGAAACGTTCAAGATTTGTTCAGAAGACGGAGAATTTAGCTCCGTCTTCTCAATATTTTGATCATTTGAAAGCCTGTTTATTTTGAGCTTCATTATAGATTTACTGCTATGTTTTGATAAAACTGAAATTATGTCTTAGAATTCTGGCAGATCTGAAATAAGTGTCCATATGCTCCACCAAACAGATCCTCATCATCTCATTATTATGAAAGATTATACATTACAGATATTCTCCCTATACCTACCATTTTCCACTATAGCCCTGTACTTCGTTATGCAAGTTACTGAAATATAATTATTGCAGTAAATCCTTTACTTTTAAGAAAATGTAATTGATATCCTGTTATTTTGTGTAATAATTTTTCTCATGTAAGTGAAAACTGCCTATTTAAATTTAGTATAATCACTAATACTTTGAATAATAATATATGAATGATATTCATGAATAATACATGCCCCGTTATAAAGCAATAAGTACGCAGTGTATATTGAGGAAAGTTCAAAATACATTAGGGAGGACAGTATTTTTAATTATATAATTTGTTATTAGTATCCTGTATGTCTGTATGCTAGTATACAAATATTATACAACATTTGTCCCTTATACAGTACTAGTTATATAGCTTATAACAAGTTTAAAGTAGCATTGTGAGTTCACTGGATCTGTAGTGTATCTGTACAGTTCAAAATCTTTTGTCACCACATTTCTTCACCAGATGCCGACAAACACTAGCAGATATATACATACTAGATAATAGCAGAAAAATAGCTTATTTGACTTGTGAGATAGAAAGTATAGGAACATAAAGAAATATGAAGCAGACGTAATCTAAGGAGTAACTAAGAAATTCAGCAGGTACTTGGGGGAGTACCATTTGCTTTTTATTTCTGTGAGGTTAATCTAAAATATGGACAGGCATAAATATGAATAGCAGTAGTGGATTTTTTGTATATAGATCCCATCTCTTTCTTTTTAGGAATTGAGGGCCCTATCTGATATGTCAAGGTGCTTGTACTTACTTGCTGTGTTGGCTAACCTGGAAAGAAACCACAGACAAGCTAAAGCACTCCTTGAGAAAGCACAGCTTCTGGGAGGAAATGAACAGTTTTGGTATAACAGTACTCTTAGTCTAATAGAAGCAATTCTAGAGGAAGATGGGGAAGGAAAACAGAGCATGGTAAGGAACTATTTTGGGTTTGGAGGTCGTGGTTTGGGTTTTTTTAGCAGTGACGTCTCTCAGTGAAATATTACAGCCTTTGCATTTCAATAAAAGCAAAATTAGGTGTTAAATGCAGTTAATGTTTTTTTCTCTGAGCATTCAACAGACGTTAATTACAGATTCCAAACAGATGCAGGCTACTAGGAATGAGATTCTACCCACAGAAGTTTAGGATGTTTTTATGATAAGCTATATATACTTTTATTGGAATAAAACCAGTTATAATCTAGTATGTATGACTAAATCCCAGATATCTGATTCTCTTGATTAGAATTCTTTTGTATTCAGACAGTTCTGTTTACACTGGTGTATTTATTTTCCATATTCAATAAAAACCACACCTTTCAATATTGTTTTCTATTATGCTTTTCCTTCTCAAGTATTTAAAATAGTTTTATAAATATTATTTCTAGAATCTGGAAAATTCTACTATAACACCTTTTTATTTTTACTAAAACCCTGCAACATCAAAATACTCATTTACTGTTAAACCCATAACTTTCATGAGTTTCAGCAAAAATATAGTCTTATGTCTCTGATGATATAACTTGTCTTGATAAACTGTGCGTCTGTGTTGTGTGGAGGCATTATTTTGATTTTGACTGAACTCATATTTACTGTCTTTTGCTACGTACCTCCAAGATGAATCTGGCTCCATCTTCTCTCCTTGTATGTATGTGCACCATTCATGTAGTCATCAAAGTATCTAAGTGTGATGATAACTGAAACTTTCTAGACTTATTTACAGTAATCAAGAGCCAGCCATCCTGGGGATAATTAACATGTGCTGTGCAAAATTTAAGCTTTCTAAATGCATGTTTATTATTATCCATAGACATTTAAAATAGAATTATGAAAATTCTGGTGTTACCTGCAGGCTTGTGAGATACTGGAACATACTGTAAATGTGCTTCAATCTACTTTACTGAAGAGACCTGGCAGGCAATTGGAATTGGGTTTTATGATTGCATCCCTTGAAGCCAGGTAACTGTCTTTTCTCTAAAATATGCCCAGCTTCTAATATGCAGCTACATTGCAAATATATGTGATTTTTACAAAGCTGTCTTATTTTACTATTGCAAATTTTGTGGATTCTCAGATATTTTTGTTCTAAGTCATTTATGTGGTGGTTTGTTTTTTTAAAATTTAATTTTCCTTCCAAATGTCTGTATTTCTTTCCCTAATTCTTGTATGTAGCCCTACTACCTGTTATGTTGGTAAACTAGATACCACAATGTATTGTGTATAGTTGGAGTGTAGGTTACCTAAAGGTGCAACATATATTTGCCTGTGCAGAGGTATCTGTTTGAAGACTCCCACAACACTATTGCAGTCTACAATATTGACTTACTTCTGTTCTCACTATGAACCAAGGAGCCCGTTTATGGCGAAACTAAACAATGATTTTGGTTCCACTGAAATCCAAGCACAGAGACCTTAAAATGTGTTGGTAAAGGGAGAGTGGTATACAACATTTACACACCTGTCTCTTTCCATAAATGGGAAGCTTTTTAATTAGAAAAGGAACACTAATATCAGTCTTCTCGGTTCATCTGTATTTAGAAGACTGATTAGGCCTAGTAAGATGCAATAATTAGATACATGGAACAAGTGACACCTCATCTCTAATCTCAAAATACAATATTTGGATTTTTTCAGAACTACTATTAATTTGTAAAACACATTTATGAGGCTTTTTGTAGATTTCTTAGAATTTAAAGGAAAGCAGAGAGAAATGTGTCTGTTCTCAAAAATATCCTGTGCTTTCTGACTGCTATCTTGTATTTAATTTTTATTTCTAGAAAAACACTTATTCAGATACATTTTGCCCAGGATCACATGACAGTTAATGCCAAGTCTGCTCGGTTGCCACACATGCTACAAGAATCCTACAATAAATTAGTTCAAGTTGAGAAGGACTTTTTTCATCATAGACATAAAAACTACAGTGCTGAAATACTGCTGGAATGTGCAAATATTCGTAGGTAAGACTGTACCTCTGTATCTCTATTGAAAAATTTTATTTAGGTTGAACTAGTCCATGAAGTGTATTTTTTACTTTTTGTAGTCTAATTAAGATGGAAAAGAGCAGATAACACTGTTAGGTTTTATATATTGGTGTTACATGTCTGTTTGCATTCTTCATGTGTTCTGTATTCAAAAAAGTACTGTAGAATCAAAAATGGTTTTCACTGAAGGCAGAGTTCTCTTTTGTTCTCTTTTGAGGTCAAAACAAAGTGTTGGGGTCGCTTAAGTCAGCTTTTTGCCTTCCCATTTGTAGACACCTTTTAGCAGCCACACCAACCATTCTCAAGTATTTACAGGCTTTTACAATTCTTACTGTTGAAATGTTTCTCTAGAAACTGCTGCAATAGTAAAAGGGCAAAACATGGTATGCTTGGAATCCCAGCTGTTTGCAAGATACCCCCTTAAAACAACTGAGATATGTTTTGAAGCTGGTATGCTGCCATTGTGTTCCTGGTAAATACGTACTCTAGAACATTATCTGCCTTTTTTCTCTTTGAGTCTTGGCATCTTCTTGCATTGCAGCAGTACAGTTCTAAGAATAAGACCTTGGAAAAATAACTTGTAAGTGTTCACTTATCCTATCTCTACATTTCAAAAACACATACACAAAATCAATCTTTTTTATCTATAATGAATCTATTTAATCTATTAATTTATAGATTCATCATTTTATTACATATGTTCAACAGTGTTGATATCATAAAAATAAGCACTTTCTTATGGTAGTTCTTTTGAGTTTATGTTGTTGTTTTGGTTTTTTTTTTCAGGATGATTGCCAAACAGGAAAAGAAAAAAAAAGACAAACATAGTCACTATCTACATGCTTATAACTTAGCTCAGAGAGCAGTATCCAAAACAGAGGAAGTATTTCATAATGTTTGTAGTTTATTTGCATTTAATGAGGTATGGACATTTTTTTTCCTTAATTGTGGAAAAGAAACCTAGTCTAGTTGTAATACTCACTTGTTCTTGGATAATCTCATTTGGGGCTTCCTGGAATTATTTTCTTGTAATGATAAGCATTCTTTGTATATAGAAGGAAATACTGCATGCCAAAAGAATTTACATTTGAAAAAGGGACGAAGAGAGGATTCATTTGGTCTTTGTCAAGTTTATTTAGTTCTGACATTTATCTAATAGCTACAGAAGAAAAAAGTATAAACTTGGACATATTTTTGATTCTCTGAATACCTTGAAACTTTAAAATTCTTCAAAATATGTTTCTTCTCAGGAGAAACAAAAAGTCCTCACAAAACATTATTATAAATAAAGAATGTCTGTCTTCAAAATAGTGTATTTTGGGTAATGAAAGCCTGCAGCCTACTTTGCTAGTGTGTATGTACCATTATTAAATATTATATATTTGTTCAGGTACCTAAAACATGAAAAGCAAAAACCCAGCTTCTCTTGTTCTGTGGAGCTACTTTGTTTGCCTTGTAATATATTTGACATTGAATTTTTTCTTTTAAATTACTTAAATATCTTCATTGCAATATTTCTGCTCTGTCGAGGTGATAATGCTAAAATGTTTGCTTCTTTGGTTAAAAGAAATACAACATTCTAACTTCTTATCAGGTAAACTTGAAAAAATACTTGAAATTAGAATTCTACTTTCTTTTGTATTTCAGAATAAAAATGTTAGTATCCCATTAATGAGACAATTAGCTCTTAGAAAAATTAATCTCGTAGAAATTCTTTTGGATATTTTTCATCTTGTCATTACTGAGAAAAAGCGTAAAAATGTGGGAGAAGCATCATTTCATGAATTTGTGGAGGAATTCATCATTGAAGATGATGCAACAGAACAGGTAATACAAAATATTTAGTCCTTTGATTTGCATAAAAGGTGTAACAAAGTTTTCCATAACACAGCTTCTTCCACTATTGAGGAAATGGGTTCCCAGACCCATCATGTAGTTTTGTAGCAACGGGGGTTGAAGTGTATGGTTTTAGTCTTGGGGATGATTTACTGGGCACCCTCCCCTTATCCCATGTTTTCTTTGGCACTGGTTGAACTTTGCTTATGGATATTACATTGAACTTTTTTTTCTAAATAAGTTGTTGATGAAATTGTATATCTATTAAAGACAGCTCATTTGTAGTTGAAAGTGTAATCACATTTAACATATATATCTGTATGTGAATATATATGTGTTACGTCTTTTAAAAATATGTATTTCTGTCTGTGTGGGGATATATGAGCAAATAAACATAAATATGTATTTTACCAGGACTGGAAGTATATGAAACGCACCATGGCTCATATTACACTGGCTCAGTTAGCAAACATACAGAATCTTTGTAAAGGCTGTCCCAACATCAAATCCAAATGCCTGTATCTAACTGGAAAAACTCTTCATTTACTTACCATTAATATAGATCCTGTATATTCAGAGATGTACTGGAAGCCAAATGTTGTGGTATGCATTCTTTTCTGCAGTTAAATTTTTTTTCTGTGTAAAATTTATCTGCTCTAATTTTTTTCTTATATACATTTGTATAAAAGCTGCTCTTTGTGTAGAGCCAGGTTTTATATACTGCATGCAAGCCATAATAAAAATGGATAGCAAAATGAGTAATTTCAAAAACATGCTCCTACCTACATGCTATCCTCATGTTGCTAATATTTGATATGTTTGTGAGATATGCTAATTACAATATTTTCAAAAGAGAGATAGAAAAATTCCTTGAATGCCTTAAAGGGCAAGAGAGGTATGTTCTCCTAATCCATGCGATCAAGAAGTATTGACTTGTAGGTTAAAAGCTTGGATTTGTAAGTTCCCTTTGTGTTGTAGTAAGAACCTCATGTAAAAAAAAAGGAGAGTTGATGGAGGCATTATAAATTCAGTGATGAATTAAAGTGTTCAGAAGAAATTAGTGCAGGACAAATATGAGAAAGTCAAATTCTTAGAGATTGTATGGGGGATCTTTTTAGTTTATGTTAGTCATATTGCCTTCATAACATACTAAAAAATTTTGACGGTGGATAGTATTACTAAAACTCTCACCATGAAGGAATTAAGGCAGTGATTTCTTCTGAGATTAATTCCATTTTCACATAAACTTTCACAAAAGAAATGAAGCCCTGCCTTACTTAATGGAATGATTAATTGTTCTTTTTTTTTATACTGTGATGGGTAGGAAGACGCTAAATCAGACATCAGAAAATCTTCGCTGACTTCAGCAGAACGCAGGGAACAGGACATGACAGAGAGCGGCTTATCAACTAATAAATGTCATAATGATAAGTATAGGAGGAAAATACAGGAATTAATGGTATATTACTTTATGAGCTTGTATTAGAATTTGAGTGCTTTCTTTTTATGGAATAATAGTCAACTTACCTTATCAGTTCAGTTTAAACTGATAATGGAAATGTTTGTAACACAAACTTGATCTTACAAAAGAAAAAAATCTACAGAACACCTTCCAACAAACAGCTTTCCATCACTCTGCGGTGTAACTCTGTCCTATTCCTCGATAGATTGTGTGGGAGCTCCTGAATGAGCTTACCCTGTTGCTCCCAGAAAGAAATAATTTGTCCTTCAGTGTTTTCCCACTGATGAAGCACGTAGCAACCAGACCTGGATAAGCAGGCAGTTTCTTACTGCCTCACAGATGAGACTTTTTAAGGGGCATAACATTTTGCAGTGGGAACAAAGTAAGAAATTACTTCTATCACAAAACATTTGTAAAATTCGGTGAGCTGATCTCTGTTAATTACTGCAGCTGAAAGCACACTAGGAATTGGGAATGTACAGTTTGTGTTGCAAGTAAAATCAATAAATACCAGAAAAGAAATACCTGAAAAGAAATTTCTATGTTAAACCAAATATATTTTAATGTTGTATAACAGATGTTGGTGTCTGCTAGAAAATTAGTAAGTATTTGCATATTTTAATCATACATGAAGTGCCTTAAAAAGAAAATGCATTAGAAGTACTCATTGAGAAGCAATAGTTATCTTCTCTAACATGCAGTAATTGGTGTATGTATAACAAATACTTAATATTAGCCAATTTTTATATAAAGCTTTTTATTTTTGTCATCTAGACAGAACAGAGGATGGCTCAGAAGTATCTTTCTCAATCCAGTGAGGCTTTGCTACAGTCTATGGCTATTGCATTCAATCATAATGTTACTGATGTACTGGCTCTTGCTAGTTTGGAAATGGCGGAATGCTTTCGACAATTTGATCCAATTTCAACTAGTCAGTTTTTGGCGCTTCATCAGGTAAGGCAACTAATGTTCGTGCTGCTTTTCAGTGTGAGGATGTTTGAAGTTGCATAAACTAAACTGTATTTGCATAGCCTGATAATTGGTCATACAGAACACATGTAGGGTTCCATGTAAGAACTAGTGTGTAATACAGGTCATCAAATACATGATATATTTGCTAAGTTCAGAACATTTCATCAGTGTTTTTTTAACAATTCTATTATCTGTTGTGTTTGACCTCACATTTTCATTGATGACTGCATACATGAAAAAGTTTTAATAGGGGTAAATTACTGTATTGTAATTAGCAAAGATACAACATTGCCGCAAAATACAGCTTCATCCCTCCCTAAAAAATAATTTTAAAATGTTTCTCTGAATTTGTGCATTCATTATTTTGAAGTGGATAATTCAGTTTACATTCAGTGTGTCAGGTTGATACCTCCACAGCATGGTCCCATAGATGGCTTGAAGGTGTATGCATGTGAATACGTGCCTCCATCAAAGAGAAGATGCAGAATGGCTGTAGGGCTTAAATCCCTGCATAAGTAACAAATATTCCATGGTTTCTACACCAGCGTCTCTGTCATAGAAATACAAAAAAGCACTTTATACTACTTTCCTTCCTGCCATATCAATGCAACTGAAGAAGTTATGACAAGCAGAAAGCACCTGACTCTCTGCCACCACTTAAATTTGCAAATACCTGCACTCACAGGTTGAATGGATTAGCTGGGTCTTCTGGTTTATTAGAATCAGCTAATACTGGATTTGGTGGTTCAACTGTTTATCTCTGTACTCCTGTAGTGCTGCAGCACACTGTATTATTTATGCTGTGCTATCATACTTGTTGGTGAACAATCTAATACAATGTATATCAAGGCACCAAAACCATGCGTCATCATGTATTTTACAGGGCAAAAAATTCCACTGATTCAGTTATTACTGCCCAGAAATGTTTGTATAAAGCCCCCCTTTGGAATTTTTGATTAGATGAATCTGAATTGCTTTTGTTTTTTTAATGTGACAGCTGCTTTAAAAAGAAATGGTTTAGCTCTTAGCAAGCATTGGTTCAAAGGACAGGATTAGTATGTTTGCTGAAAGAAGTTTATATAGTCTTACCCATTATTTTGTTCTTTGTAGAAGTCTGTTGTGTGATGTGATGGCTGTTCATTAAAGCACAGAAACAGAAAAGACTCAGCTTACTTGAAAGTCTAAGCTAAGAACACAGTGTTTATCATTCCATGTAGACCTTAGGTGACTGAATGCAGGAACCTTGATGACAAATGTAGACACAGAAATCAATTCCAGCTATTTGTATTTAAGAAGTCTTTCTTAGTTATTGTCAGACTCCTTACATTAACCTGTAAGAACAAGCAGCAGTCTTCTTCTAGCTCATCTCAGCTTTCAAGCAAGAGAACTTTTCTTCAACATAGATATATGTTAAAGCAAACATACTGTATATATTTATTTGGTTTATTTTTGTAAAGGAAAATAAATAGATGTAAAAATTTTACAGAGTTGTTCAGTGTCTTTGATGATGAAGAATATCCTTCTAACCGCTACATCCAACACCAGCAGCTCTCAGCAGGCAGCATTGCTGCATCTTCAGAATCATTTAAAACAAAACAGAAACACAAGTGATCTTCTAAAATGTGTGGAACAGCAACTGACTGCTACTTCAATGGTAACTTTCTGAGCTGCTAATTAGGAATTTATATATATGTTATATAAATGCACACAGACTTTTGTGTGTATACAGAACATGGGTTGGTGGTGGGTTGGCAGTGCTGAGAGGACGGTGGGACTCGATGGTCGCTGAAGGCTTTTCCAACCTGAACAATTCTGAGATTCTAAGAACCACCTGTGCACCTTCCCCTGCTACCAAGATCTTGCCGCATAAATGAAATACAATTTTATATAGTACTTGTTGGTGAAGTGTCTCTAGCAAAATTTTTTTCAAATATAAATGTTACTGTGAATTATTCTACTCACTTCCTTTGCTAATACTCTGTCAGTATTTGATAGCATTTTAACTTCAGAAATAGCGTATTGGCCATGAAAGTCATGGTGTCATGAAGTGTGGACTAAGCTACAGTATTTGTAATTTGTTTTAAATAATATTTATACGTACTTCTGCACAAAAGTTACATGATCATAGAATGGTTGAGGTTAGAAAAAATTTCTGAAGGTCATCTTGTAAAACCCCCCTGGTCCAGTAGGGCCACCTAGAGCTTTTTGTCCATGACCATGTTCAGATGGCTTCTGAATTACCTCCAAGAATAGAGGCTTCACAGCCTCCTTGGACGACTTCTGCCAGTGCTTGCTTCCCTCACAGGGAAGTAGTATTTCCTGTTGTTCGGACAGAACCTACTGTCGTTGGCACATCTGCTGCATGTTTGGGCCTTTTAGTATGTTCTTTCCTAGAATTACTATCAATTTTCTAATGAAAGAACTGAGAAAATGGTTTATAAAGTCTATGAAAATAACACTACTTTTGAACTACTGTACAGGCGTGGAGAAACCTCTGCATTCCTGTTGAACATTTGAATATAATGGATGAATTGCCATCCAGTTTCTACGTAGTTATTCTCCAGCATTCAGAAGACAGGTATAAAATTTCATCATTTTGATTTAGCACTTCTTGTTCCAAATGTAATCTTTTTTTTACCTGGTTGATTATTGCCTTTCACTTCTAATTTTGATGGACTTGAATTTTAGAATAACAAACTACTTAATATATAAATAAAACTGCCTGCAGCTCAGTTGTATGTTTTCTGTTCTTTCGATTTCCCTAATTATCTCTTAAATCTCCAGAGGTCACTTGAAAGGTTTCAGGGCATTCTTGATATCTTTCCTAAGTTCCGTTAAGAGTTTCCTGCTTATATTGCTTATGCTCTTGGAAATGTTAGGAGGGGTCATATCTAACTTAATAAAGCCAGAAATTATCAGATTATTATAGCCTAATTATCTGCAATAAATTAGCTCATAAATGGAGCTATAGCAACTGACTATGAGTGCACTCACCAATTTAAAACATCTTAAACACTTGTCATGGAACAAATAGAAATCTACCTTATTGGTTACACAGTAATAAAAGAATTTACCTTGCAACTCTCAGTTTGTTTCAGCTAGAATTTGCAGGTTTTTTTACCCAAGGTGGGGGTAGTTACTGCATCATGAGAGTATTTGTGAGCACATTAAATTAGAGGGTAATAATTACTAATCTCATATACTTGAGTCATATAAACAAGGCTAGACAGTCAAATAAACTATGCAGCCCTTTTCTGGTTTCCACAGATCACATTTGTACAGTTCATTGGTTGAGATGCCCAAAGTAAGTACTGCACAGAAAAAAGGAAAACTCACTCAGCGGATGGGTAAGTACCTCTTATATTTAAGAGATAAAAATCATTGCACTGATGTTATGAGAATGGTCATATCTTTAACTGTTGCAGTTAGTAAAATTTTAAAGTACTTTTTCAAATAATTTTAACTCTTTCTAATTGCGACGGAACGTAAATTCATAAATATATGTTTCATTATCAGATTTAGTGTATCTAGTCACAATTTATGTAATTTTTGTTTATATTTGAAGGCTGAAGTTGTTATAGGTAAATAAGAATAGAATTTTTTTCATTGTACATTTCTGTATATATTTTGCGTTTATATATATATATATATATTTTATTTTCAAAGAGTACCATGGCTAGAAACTGATGGTGTTTGTACCATCATTTCTTCAAGTATAAATACGTCTCAAAAAGACTCTTAAATGGGTGTTATCCTCCTTTTAATAGTGCAGGCAAAAGTTTCACGATTTCCTGTGAATCCTGATGTGTTTCATATTTTGTTGGACAAAATGCATCTTTACAAGCAGCAGAAGATGAAGAGTAATCTTAAACAAACTGTTATTCAGAACTTGCAAGAGTGTATCTCCAAAAGAGATGTGGTAATATATTTTATTACCTTATACTTAAAATTGGGTGAAAAACAAGTACTAAAAATATGATAGATGTTCTTTATGCAGAATTTTTCAGTTCATTCCAAGTGTGGCATCCCTAGTTTTCACAGTTACTAAATGCTTTGTACTCTGCTTCAAAATTTAATCTGACTGTGCTATTGTTGCTGTATTTGTCATTCAGGAGCTTTGAAATATTCAGTAATTTACCAGAATTGAAATGATGCAGTTGAGATCAATTTACTTGACAATGTGCCATGTTTCTGAGATTTGCATTTGCAAATGTAAACTGCCTTTCATATCACATGAAAGTCCCTGCTGTTCCAAGGAGAAAACCAGAATCATAAATTGTAACCCTTTAATTAAACTAAAACTATCTTAGCCAGAGATTTATTACTGATTTCCAACACAGAAAAGTTTTCTGCTCGGGCATAAAATATCGTCTGCAGTGTAGGTCTTTATTTGGGTGCAGTTGATCCAAGTCTGTTAGTCACAACACTTTGCTTCAATGACACATTTTGTTGGAGTCAAAGTTTGTAGAACACTCTTAAATTCTAGATGATAAAAGTTTTCTGTAACTAACTGCAGGAAGGCTCAGTTCTATGAGAACATTGTCACAGTCAGTGAGCATAAGTTGTGTAACATAAACGTACTGGAAAAACCTGCAACTTTCACATTGTAATCTTCAAGGTGACAGAAAGTTTTCTACACATGAAATGTGCAAGTCTACATTCTAGCATTTTCCTTTTAATTTTGGCTTCATTAGATAAAACTTAGGTTTTTCAATTTGTAAGAAAATTCACAGTTAAATATAGCATTAACAAAAGCTGGTACAGGCCTATTTTCATTATTAATCTAAGGGTAAAAAATACAGGTCATATTGAACTTATCTGTACAAGTTTTCATTGTTTTAATCGCACTAATTTGACTGTCTTGGTCTAAAAAATTTTAAGAGGTGGACGCTCTAAAATGAGTTAGATTTAACCAATCACTTTCCACCAGTAAGGCGAAATGAGTATGAGTAGATATAAATGAAAAAATAACAGTTTATTAAAAAAATGAAATAGGAATAGGCAAAAATAACAGTAATAGTCATTAGTAACAAAGTTGCTGGAATCTCATGGACTCCGTGGGAACAAAGAGAAACTCACAGTGGCGGATATGGCGCCCTCCATGGGCAGCTGCATGTAGGGAGACAAAGGGAAAATGGCATCAACCCCCCAGTCTCTCCACCAGTGGCAGCTCAGTCAACAAAGGCAGCTGGCACACTCTGGTGACTGGTACTTGGTCAAGGGCTAGAACTTGGGACTTTGCCTTCCTCGCAAGAGAAGATGGCAGGGCAGCTGGCTGGGACAACTTGGTGTCCTCTCGCCTTGGCTGGGCACTGCTGGCGGGCTGGGGTGACCACACAGAGCAGGGCCAGTCTGCTCCTCTTGCTATGATGCTGGCTGCAGACAGGCGGTCATGGAATTTGCCCTGAGGATGTCCAGGGCTGTGAAATGTAGCCTCTTGGAAAAAAAACCAAAACCACTCATAGCAACCACCCCAAAAAATGCAAAAGAAAACCCAAAAGGGGAGCGAGCCTCCACCTGCATGGCCTCAGCTCTGTAGCAAAAGCCAAGAGGCGAGAGAGAGCCAGGAGGGCAGAGAGCTCTGCTTGGGCGACTCTGACCTCTGCAAGGGACTGGCACTCCTCTGCCCCGCGGTTCCACTCTGGTGGCAGGGCCTTAAAGAGACACAAACAGCTTTGGGCACAGGTAGATATAGAATACAGTAACAGTTTGGGTTACCCAGGATATTGAAAAATCTGGTTCTTGAATTACAATTCTGTTTTATTCATCATTTTAGCACCTTTCTGTTAAAATACCGAGTATTGCAGGTGGTTGAAGTGTCGATCACTTTCTCTTGCCCATGGCCAGCCTTTGTTGTGTTGGCAAGTTCGTAAAGATTGCTGTGGTTGCATAAGTAAAAAAAAGGTGCTAAGATAGTGTCAGGTTGAACAGATGAAAAAGCGAGTGACTTAGGGTTTTAAAAAGCGTATGCATTACAACTCCCAGAACTTATGCATGAAGCCTGTACTGAGCCACACAAGCCTTGGATGAGAATTTCATTCATTAATACCAATGCTCTTCACCATTTAGTTGAGCTCATTTGTCCAGTTAGTCATTTTGTGTCCTTCTGTGTTGGATTTTACAAGCTACAGTTTTCAGTGTCTTTCTCTCCTACATGATTCTGTTTTCCCCTTACCTATTTTCTTCATTCTGATTAGGTTTTTTTCCTAAACTGGCTCCACTGATCTCTCCATATACTTTCATTTACTTCTTCTATGTTCATCATGCAGTTTTTGTTCTCTTCTCAAAGTTGTCCTTACACAATTTCATCTCATTATTTGCAGGAACACATTATAATTTCTTTCTGCTGTACTTTTATGCCATTCCCCACTGAAATTGCTGAAGTATATCAGTTGTTTAAATAATAAGTATTGACACCTTATAGTGATTCTTACGTTAGAGTATTTTGCAAAGTGCTGGTACAAAATTTTGAAATAAAATAGTTTTGAAAGAAATAAAGTAGTTTTGAAACCGACTTCTTTATTTATACTTTCCATTTTATGATCTTTCACATTATTTTATTCAGTCTCTGATTTAACATATTACTATATATATATATATATATATAATGGTATTTAACAAGGATGGAGATTGAAAGTATTCAAATTTTTGTTTCTATGTGTGTGATAGACCCCAACAGAGAAAATAGGTGATAATGAGCTTGATTTGACATCAGATTTCTCTGAAATAATAGAAATTATGGAAGACTACCTGAAACCGACACTGTCACAGTTTGATTTTTCTGCTATCAGGTAAGATATATTGACTTTGATTATCATTTTTGAAGACAGAGCTGTGACTCAAGTCCCTCAAATAAAGGAATGGTTTTAGCAAGGATACCCTGTTGAATGAATGTTTCATGTCTTGAAAGAGAGTATACTCAGGATATGTCAGACTAAGAGGCTGAGCAATATGATAGACTGATGGCCATTTCTGACAAGCACTCTTCTCCAGCTTAAGTTATACTTAAGTTGAAGCTCAAAATGCAACATTATAATTAAACTGTCCAAAGATAGGATTTCTAAAGGACAAGAACTCCAAAGGGAATGCATCCTTTGTATAAAATTTCACTGAAATTGAAGCAGAAATTGTAGCTGGTAATGTTTTCACTGAAATTCCTCTTCCCAGAGAATCCCAGTGCGTATCAGTTTCAGCAGCTGAAACAGGAAAAAGGAAAGTGAAAGATAAGGACACCAAACAAGTTGGAATGCAAGGTATGTGCTCCCTTGAGTACTCTGTGTGTGTGTGTTTATGGACAGATACCAAAATCCAGTAATTTCAATTTTATTTTATTTAAAACAGGGAGAGGACAAAGGCTTTGGCATTGTTTTTGTCTGTTTTGTTTTCTATATCAAGTCGTATATTTCAGTATACTTTCAAAGACAAATTTAGATGCTGGGTGGAGCCATGCTTCTGCATTTATTTAGAGTCTTCCAAACCATGCAGTCTGTAGTCATGTAAATGAAACAGCTTTATCACAAACCAGTTTTTCAGGAGAAAAGCTAGAATAAAGAACTTTCTTAAGTCTGTAGATCTCTTTGTTTTGTCTTTCTTTTTGTTTTTAACTTTATGGACTCTCACAAATTGTTAGCTTGCATGCAAGCCTAATGCTGTAGTATGTCCCTAAACACATCTCAGGAGTAGTTCTGCAAAAACTGGATAAATTGTCCTCCATGCATCTGCTCTTTTTCTGTAGAAGAGAAATGTTGTCATAATAATATTTAGTACTTTTTTCCTAAATAACAGAAACAAAGTTTTTCTACAGAACAACACAGTTAGTATTGGATAAGAGTTCCTTTACAGCTCTATTCTGTTTAGTCAGTCACTGCTGTGGCAATTTTACACTTCCAAAAATTGTTTTCCTGAATGTATTGCATACACCCGGACTTGGACCTGAGATGGCTGGTTAATAATATGGGGATATTTTTCCCTTTGAAGAATTGGTGCTAGCAAGTGCACAGAAATTTGAGAACATCTTATGTGTAATGGTATCAAAAGAAATATTTTTTCTTAATCCAGTTAATCCACAGTACAATGAAGTTCACATGTCATACAATAGAGGAAACTTAGGTTTTTACATCTAACTGCAATTATTTATATACAAACTGAGAACTTAATCTCAGTCATGTTCTGTCACATCTTTTTAGATACAACAATGGATTTAGGATTGTGTGTAGTATTACTAGGGGATACATTATTTATGGAATTGCCTTTGGAAGCTCTGAGTATATTTAAAGAAGAAGGAATAAGTTCTGTTTCCAGAGATTTTTCTCTACAGATTCTCTACAATCGACTACATTGGACTGAGTCAGGTACTATTAGATAAACATTTTCTCCTTTAGCATAATGATCCGTTAAAAACATATTTAAAAATTTAAATTTGAATGGTGGTGTATATTTTACTGGAAGACAACCACATGCAATAGGTTTCCACTATTTTAGGTGGACTAAATAGTACAGTAGACTTATTTCAATAATGTACAGGCTGATTATAGCTGCAGTGGTACCTAATTTAAAATAACCTTGACACATGAAAGAATTATGTAAAAAATGGAATATAAAAATGTAAACAAATTTACAAGCATGTTGTTGAAACTTCAAAGCTATTTTCAGCTGCAATGAAAAAAAAGGAAGTAAGAATTTACACTTCTGTTAATTTTTCTTTATCATTATTATAAGACTTTGCTCAAAATAAATGCAAAATCTTAATCTCTGAAATACTTTCCTCTCAGTTCTTGTGCTAGACCTGGGCAAAAACAAATCCCCACAGGCTTTATGAACTTTCCCTACTCCAGACATTTATACCCTATATAAATTCTTCAGCAAAATGAAGTTGAGTAAGGTAGTTGGACAGTTGGTAGACTTGTCCTTATGGCATCTTAAAACTAATTTCTTAGATCTAGAAGTGTGTAATAAATGCAGGCACTAAACCATTTTTGTATGAATCAAACATACCTTCTATTAATGAAGTTAAAAATCTGAAGCTGCAGTTTTCTCATATGTTGAGAAAACCCCATATAATTATTAAAACTTGTTGGTTCAAGATAAAATTAGACCAAGTGTAGAAAATCTCACTCTGTACCATGAAAGCATGCTGTTCCAGAGAGGTTCTTGTTTTGTGTCCATATCTGTAATATTTAGCCTCCAGTATAACCTGTTCTCTGTTTTTCCATTTCACCTCTTCTTTCTAAAGGGAAAGAATTGTAAGTAATCTGAGATTAGAATATTTTCAGTTTACATACTCTTACAGGTCTTCCAGAAATACAAGTTTTAGAACATGTAGGGATTTTTCTATTTCCATTTTTCCCTTTTTCAGAGTGGAACTTCTTGTGGTTGCATAATTTTAGAAGTGGGTAAATGAGAGGAAGCATAGGTGAAAAGTCTCTGTTCTTGCAATTATGACAGTAGCCACTGAATGAGGAAACATGAGCATTATGATATTAATACGTATCTCAAGCCTCCATGAACTTTCAGGGCACTCAGTATAACTGGCTGAGACATACTCTGGGTGATAATCATATATACAGTGAGAAACGTAAGACAGTTTTCTGTGCTTTTTAAAATCTCCTTAAAGAAATAAAAGATCCAATTCAAATATGAAACTTCCTTTTTCCTTTAGATCTCTCTGTGTCTCACAGAACCTTCAGTTATTACATTAACATCAACAATTAATAGATACGGCAAATGAATTAGAAAGTGCTTTGATGATCACTGTTCAACTATCTCCAAAATTGGCAGTGTAATGAAGCATTTTCATGTCTAAGAGATCACATCTCCTCCTTGTTTTCCACTTTAAAGCCTTTATTTTTAGGCAAGAAGTTTTGGGTAATGTCCTTGTCTTGCTGTCCTTTGAAATGAATTTTTATTTTTCTATTTCAATCTGTTGTTGTTATTGTTATTACTACTACTACTACTACTGCGTCATATTAAATATACGCAGTCCTTCACGGACATTTATTTGCTTAAACTACCTATATATTAAAAAAATTTTTTTTTCTTTTCATTTTCACAGAAACTCAATTAAAAAAAAAAGTTGAAGTATCTAAAGAAACAAACACAAAAGCTCATGAGAAAAAGAATGTCCAAATGGTGAAGTTTCCACATTTTTGTAAATAACCAGAGAACTTGCATAGAAGTGTGAAAGTGGGTTGCACTCAAGCAAGCTCAATATGTGTGCTAGAATTCTGAAGTGGAATAAATGTCGCATAAGTCCATAAGAATCTTGCTTCCTGTTGATTTTGCAAGTAGTTTTTCATTGTAAAATCACACTTTGTAAATGGGACATATTTAATAACCCACGAGCTGCTTGAAGTTACTGAAAAGAATTTCTGCAACAATATATTGTATTTTATGTGATGTATACATATGTTTCTATAAATATATATTTATATTTGCATGTATATCTATATATGTGCACACACATGTGGATATATGTGTAATATTTGTATATGCATTGTAGCTAATGCAGTATAATTTATTAATTTCCATTGACAATTGCATATCATGATGCTTTTAAACCCACATTCAAAACTTTCTTAGTTGTTTGACGTGTCTTTCTCATAGTTGTTTGACAGAAAGAATGCAATACTGTTAGTATTTGATTGAAACTTTAACATGTAAGAGAATATGTATTGTTTTTAATTTTAGGCACCACTTAATTGGGATCTACCCTCTAATTGCTTGCCTGTTGATATACATAATTTTAAATGTATCCTTTCACCTATTAGCTAAGTGTATCAGCTAAATTTCCTTCTTTTGTTGTTTAAATATCATTGTTTGTGATTAACTGTTTATCAGATATTGTGGACCCCTATAATGAAGGAAGAGAAGCAGGTAATATATATTAAATAATATTTTATTCGCCATCTACCCATGGAATTTAGAATTTTTTTGTTCCAAAAAATGGAGTCATGATATCAAGATTTGGCAAAAAAGCATTCCTTTTCATCAGAACAACACAGCTTATCACCTGTAAATGGTGCATCAGTGAAGCAGTATAACAGTTAATGGAGGTTTTTAGTTAAATCACAGAAAGACAGACTGGTTTGATTTGGAAGGGACCTATAAGCTCATCTCATTCCACCCCCTGCCACAGGCAAGGACATCTTCCACTGGACCAGGTGGCTCCAAGCCTCATTCAATGTGGCCTTGGACACTTTCAGGGATGGGGCAGCCACATCTTCTCTGGGCAGCCTGTGCCAGGGCCTCACCACCCTCACATGGAAGAATTTATTCCTGATATCTAACCTAAACCAACTGTGTTTCAATGTGAAGCCATTCGCCCTTGTCCTGTCACTACATGCTCTTGTAAATAGTCTCTCTCCATCTGTCTTGTTCGCTTCCTTCAAGTGTTGAAATAGTTAAGTCTAAACACAATGCAAAAGAAGCTACAGAACAATCAGTGGCATAACAGAATACGTCTCCATGTGTTTGCAGTTCTCCTTCACAGCAGATCAATATAAAACACTTTATGTGCTCAGTATCTGACTCTAGAATGTATCTTTTAACTTATACTAGTATGAAAATGTAGTCAAAAGGAGAAAATAGTTTATTGTTAAATGTGCAATGTCCTTGGCAGGACATTCTCCATGGAGAGAAGAGGTGAGCTTAGAGTCTTGTTTTCTGAAATCAAGACTCTGGAAACTCAGTTAATTTATCCACCTACTTAAGTCTTCTCTGAGCCTCTGGAACAGAACCGTATGAGCAGTACTGGTTTTCAATTCTTTACCCTTTTTTCAGGGTATCTAAAGCTTTTTCTTTGTGTCTTTAACCTGTCTACCAAATAATCCTTTTTCATTATAAAATACACCTTTCAAATGGGTGTCCCAGTTTTACTCTGAAAATGTCGCAATTGCTTCAGTTTCAAAACCCAGACATTGCTTTCAAAAAGCATCAAATCTAATTATGACCTCAAACCCCCTAAATATGGTAGTTTCATTTTAAATTATTGAAATTGAGATTGCCCAATGTAGTTTGTAGTATGTTACATTCATATTGATGAAATTCTGTTGTTATAGAAGCTTCAAGTCCTTCCCAAAAAATAAAGGAAATACTAGACAAATACCATGACCTATTTACACTGCAGTGGGAAGGTGTCATTGGCAATATGTGTGTTCCAAGGTATGTAGTATTCTATCTGCTTTCTTGTTTTAGCCATGTTTCTTGTTTAAAATTGTGCCTATTTTCAGAGACTTTGGTCATAAAATAGGGTCACATTTTGCTGAGCTGATAAACACATAGGAAACCATTGTTGTTGTATCAAACACAGGTCTAGGTTTGCAGACAGAATAATTTAGGGATCTGAAATAAAGTGCCACAAAGTGATTTATCCAGGTTGGTTTTGTCAGGGTTGCTGTATATGTAAATGATCTAATTTTGATAGAAAGTCTTCTGGTGCAGTCTTTGCTGAATACACATATGTGAGTATAAGTGTAATTTCTGGCTTTGCTCATACTTGTTTTTAAATCCAAGTGTTAAAACTACAGCATCTACAGGCACCTTCAGTCAACCATAAATGGGAGTGCAGATTTCAGAGTAGTGAAGGTACATCACACAGTTTCCAATTTCAGACATTGATCATGAAGCTAATACCATATTATGGAGTCTACTCATGAACACACTTTGTTCTTTATAGAAATACTTTACTTTTAAGGTCATAGCCACAGAGGAATAAAAGGGATCTCAAGAGGTCAAACAGTGACAAGCCCTATGACTCAACATGGCCATCACTGGACCTTCCTTCCTGCCTGCTAGTTCAGCAATCAGTCCTTTGGAATTTTCTCTACCTAGCTAATACCACTGGGTAGATACTCTAGTATTTTTTCATAACAATTGCGAAGACTGTTAATGTTAAATTGCAGTTTTTGCTGCCAGCTAGCCTGATTATCCACATCTCTTTTCAAAAACCAATTGCTCATGTCCTGGTGGGTATATACACGACTACTGCCTCTGAATGTTAGACAAAGACTGTATTTTAAAGCTGTACGATACATACAGCAATGATTTTTTTTTATTTTGTTTTTTTGACGGAGAGGCTGGTATTTATCTAAAAATACACTATGCCTCTTGCTCTCTATGAGATGTTACTCAGTAATCATTTTAATACAATACAATTAATAATCCATATGAGTTATTACACTTCTCACAGAATTCTGCGGTCATGTTTATCTCCTTGCTTTGCATGCTGACGTTTATTATAATTATTTCTGGAGTAAATAGCTCTGAGGTGTTTGCTATGGATAATTTCTCAAAAGTATTCTTGTAAAACAGTAACATGAAAGTAACTTCCTTCCTTTCTTCTTCCTTCCTTTCAGCCAAGCTGAATGGGAGCAGCTGCTGACAAACTGTAGTGCATTTCTGTTCTATGGGATGGAGAGATTCATGTCTCATGTATTGCTTAATTGGTTGGCTGCTATGAACATCCCAAGTAAGATAATCAAATTGAGAAATATTTTTATTTACACCGATTTTTATTCGTAGATGTGTCCTGCTGTATTTTTATCGCAGTATTGATGTTTGCAATTAAGGACTTTTTTCTAGATCCAGGGTTTTTAGTCTGAAAACCTTTATATTATGTAGGTTTTATTCTGATTTACAGCTTTCTTGTTAATCCTTACAGATAAGCTTAGTCTTTCTTCAATTCCATATGATGAAATTTCTTAGGTTTCAAAAATTAAATCATCATCCAGCATTTTTTTCAGTAAACCTTCTCCTTTTCTTTGGAATTTAGTGTTTGTTTGCAAGATATTTTTTAATGGTAAGAACAACCTCTGCAGTGCCACTTCAAAATTTTTAAATCTCTGCTAAGGCAAACAAGAATTGTCCATCAAGGCTGGGTCAATGCTGAAGGATTACTCTGGTATTGCAGAGCATTTGTAGACTCTGAGAAGATATTTTTTCTTTGTTTCTTCATAATGAATTAGTCTTTCTGTTGTAGCATAAGTCTTAGATTCAGGACTGGTTTTTCGGATTCACAATCTTCCTTTCTCCTTGCACATCTGGAAGAAACTTACCTTCAGAGTTGTGCTGAATTTGTCAGGGTAGCTATATTGTGTTGACATGTAAAAGTGAGAAGGAGAGTACACATTAGATCATGAAGCCCTGAAGTGCAACAGGAAGCTTCTTCATGAAGCTTTGGTTTAAAAATTTATTTAAATATCTATGTGTAAATACTGAAAGAAATAAGAAAGTATGTCTTCTATATACATGGGTCATGTCTGAAGATGGTGTTTCAGATATCCATAGACCAGATATTTACAGGTCTGGCAACTTTTGGAAAGTTGTTAAACCTTGCATTTTGTCCTACTCTTAAAATATGCCAGGATGAATTCTGTCTGAGATTTCTGAAAGCTCTAACCTAGATCAAATATTATTAAGTATTTGGTTTGGTCATTTACATGATGAAACAAAATATATCATTGCTAAATCTGAGCATGAGACCAGGCTGACAAAGAGAAAGCAGTGGTCTAGCAAATCCTGAAATGAGAGATCATGATACAAACTAACCTTGCTTTATGCATGGTGTAATTTGGGAAAGTCTAGTGGGAGATATTATACTTAAGGGAAAATAGTCAGTTAATCATTAATAAGGTATGACTTCTTAAGGGGCAGAGTTACAGAACGGAGACAAAAGATGGATCACAAATTAAACAACGTACCCTTGCCAGTGTTAAAAAACCCCCCAAGGTCTGTATAGGGGTAACTATACAGGAGGGTTATGTGCAAGCTATATGAAATATTCCAAAATTTTCCACTCTACGTAGTATTGCAAAGACCTCAACTGGAGAAGAATATTGACCACATAGAGTAAGTTATTGCTGGAGAACATAAGGAGTGGTTAGAAGGCTGTACCACAGCTTGTGTGCTTATTTTTATTAATAAATAAGTATATGCATTGATCTGTTTATATGCATTTAAAACATACTTTTGGAGGAAAGATTGACATATTGAGAGGAGACATGATAAAAGTTTTAAGTGTGTCAAAGACTTTCCAGGCAGAAAAGTATTACAGATTTACTTCTCATCTGCTTGGGTTAAGAGAGTAAGTAATAGATTTAAGCTGCAGCAAACCAAACAGTAGGCAAAACCTTTTAATTCTGAGTGTGTTCTGAGTTATTTCACTGGAGACCTTTAAGAAAAACAAGGCATATTAGGGATGTAACTTGTGAGTTGTGGAGAGGAGCTGTGGTATAAAAAAATTTCAATACCTGCATACTCCTCCAAGAGGTCATAACTATAGGGCTGGGTCATATAGGTCATTGGCTGTAGTAAGATGGTATGTGGACTTCATTACCAATTACACTACAGTGGCATAAGAAAAAAAACCCTCAAAACACTATGGAAAAGAGTAGCAAAATTACATTAAATAATGCTAGGATGACTTTGTTAGTGTACATTTACATAATACTTGACAATTGTGGCTGAAATACGTAGATTTTATACAAGTGATTTAGACTATGTTCAAGAAAGTAATTAACTTACAAAAGGCCTGATTTACTTTAATTATTATGCTGGGTGTTATTATTACTGCAAATACCATTGCTATATTTTTTTCCAGAATGCCGTTTGGTGATTCTTCTGGATCTGGTACGATCACAGCAAAGTTACCAAAGAATTACAAACTTTGATACCCACAAAAGGTAGGTAAAGTCATTTTCAGTGAAGTCCACGATAAGGCAGATTATTTCAAAGCAAAGTTAAAAATATGAGCTATGAATATTCTCCTTTACTTCTGCAAGTAGAAGAGCTTCTTTATAGGACTAAATAGGATGAAAGCTCTGTTACGAGGCAATGATAAGAAAATATGATGTAGAAACCTTGCTACATTGCACATACCTCACAAGTCTGAGATCAAGATTCTCTAAATGTACTAATTGAATATATAAAATTTTCTTTCAACAGATAAACTGCTAAAAGTCTCTCTGAGGGTTCATACCTGGAAAAGTTTATCAATCAGACAGAGTTTTATTTAAATAAATTGTTATGGCATGTTAAATGACCTGTGCAGAGTTTTTAATATTAATAATTGCAACTTTTTTATTTTTAAAAGCATCTCAGTATTTTTGTTGCTTTTAAGTTGACAGCTGGTATGGTTTACATTCTTTTATTGCACGTCCATTATGAATTCTTGAGAGATGCCACAGTGTCCTAATTTTATTCATTAATTATTTAGTCCATGTGAATTTTCAGATAACCTGATCATACTCTTGAGGGATGAGATGCCTTGCGTAGGAATGTAGATAGATTGAAGCATTGGACAGTAGACAGTGACATGAAATTTAACAAGAAAAAATGACAGACTCTTCACTGTTGACAGAGTAACACTGGACACAAGTATAAACTTGGAGAGAGGTGGCTGGAGAGCAGCCCTGGAGAAAGGCACTTGAGGCTGAGCCAACAGTGTGCCTGGGCAGCAAGTGAGCAAAGAACATCCTGGGGACATAAATATCTTTTGACTTTTCTAGTTATTCATTCCATGAAGAAGAAATTGGAAAAAAAAATCTCTAAAAATACTGTTTAATTAGTGCAACAATGCATAAGTTAAATCCAGTTGTGTGTAAGATAGGTTATACACACATCTACATATGTAAATATGCAGATGTCTAAGTGTATAAACAACCTCCTGGTATTTTTTGATATCCTTTTTGATCCCAAACAGCCATTTCCTAAAGTTAACCAAAACACAATCCCTTAAACTAATTTTTCAAACTCAGAAATTTTGAAGTCTCAGTTTAATAGTTTAGTGAATTTATCAATAAGACTTACATGCTTAAGTCCAAAAGGTTCCTGAAAATCTAGAATAACATTCATTTCAAAATGAGTCACATAAACTCCATAGACAATCAGACAGCATCTCCTCAAAAGATTACAGAAAACTTTAGTTATCATCTTTTGATAAAGTTACTTTGAAAAGCAGATCCAAATAAAATCAAAATACAGCCTTCTATTTACTGCCGTTTCAACCTTAGAGTATCACTCCTCTTTTATGACTAAGACAGTAATACCAAAGATACTTACTGAAATATTCAGCAGTAAAAACTCAAATCCAACATGGCAAGTGATTTGCTTTTAAGCCTCCAAATCAACACCAAACTTACGACAAAGAACAAGGTTTCAGTTCCTGCAACATTTTATGTTTAAACATGTCTTTTCACACCTGATTCCCAATATTTTCTGCAGTGTTTCGTAAATGTTAGGATGTTACTACACCTTTCACATTTCCAGAGATGTCCAGAACTACAGTAATGTGACAGAGAGTAATCGCCATGGTAAAACTGCATCATGAAAAAATGTAGAAAGTTAACCTGAATTCATTGTATTAAATTCAAAATGCTCTATGAACATTTCAAAACACTTGATGCTCATCATACAAGAAAATGCAGTTGGCATTCTTTCTCCTTCTATTAAAAAGCATTGTATATTTGGTTATATTTTATTATATAGTATGTACATTTTTTAAAATTGATCTTATAATTCTGATCTTTCTTAGTTTTCTACATACTGCTTTAGAGAGACCAACAGAGACAGCAATGCTTCTAAGCCTTACAGGTGTTGCTTCTGTAATAGCCACCCAGTGGTACACAACCTTGCAAGAGAATGCAGAAAGGCTGGAGGTCTTGTTTGAGAGTAAGTATTTGTCTTAGTTTGCATGTATATTGCTTCAGACATTTGTGTGTGTGCGCTCATGGGGTTTGTGTCTGTCTCCTGTCTCTTCTTTCTTTGCTTCTTACCAAATTTTGCCTGGATTTTCCATAGGAGGTGAGCTGCATGCAGGAGCCACCATGTGGTTGACAGGTTGATCTTTCATATAGAACAGTAACCTACTTAAACCAGTTTTAGTGGGGTGTTTGTTTATGGTCATATGGTAAGAATAGGATTTATATGGTGAGAAGCAGTGCCCTAGGACAGAGCCATCTGTAGTTACATAAACTGTGGGGGAAAAAGCCCCTGGATTTAACTTACATTTGCACAGAGACAAAACTTAAATCTGTAAAGGTATCCTTCTTCATTAAGTTTTAAATGTGAAAGCACCAGGCTGTATGGTTGATATTTTCTTGTTTTTCAAAACTTTCATTAAAAACTCACAGAAACCAAAATTTCTTTCCAGATTTCCTGAGCTTTCATAAAACGGCTGGGCAGACAGTTCATATTCTTCAAAGTAGAAGTCACAGGAAAAGGGATTCCATTAAAAGTAAGAATTAAAAGACTTAGTATGAAAGACTGGCTGTAAACGCTAACTAGAACCTTTAGATAGGTAGATCAATGCAGTACTTTATGGGTATAAGTGAAACCTTCCAGATGAACTCTTACAATTTTTACTAAAACTTCTTAAAAGAATTGAGAATTGAAAGACCACTGATACAATGTCATAATTGGAGTAGCTATGTTTTATGTAAATAAAATTTTGGGGAGACTTTGACATAGCTGACCAAAAGCTAAAATTTGTTCTCCACTGAACAAATAAAGTAGTGTCACTAACAAGGTGTATCAGGAGCACAACATAAACAATATAAATGGTACAGGATTATAGACTGCAAAACGATCAGTAGTATCTGCAGTGATTTCAGACAGTCTGCATTTTAAAGAGCATACTAGATACAAGAAATATCTGGCATCTTGTTGGAGAGCAGGGAAGAATTTTTGAGTAAAACAGCTTCTAATATACTGTCTATAAAATTGTACTGCTGTTTTTCGATGTGCAGAACTTACCTTTTAAAATAAGGTTTAATAAAATAAATTTTATTTATAACTTGCACTGTCATAGAATTGAAGAGAGAAAAAATTCAGATCAGAAATATTCCCTAGTTTTCTGTGGTTTTTTTTTTCAAAAAATGCTTCTTCAATGTAGTGGCCATTGTTAATATTTTTAAAAGAATGTAAAAGAACCACAAGTATCAATCAAAGAGAAAGTGTGTTAAATTATGGCACTTACAGCATTCTTATATTTAGTCATATCCAGAAATAACAATTGTTTTTGATATATTTTGATAGTGGAAGAAGATTCTCACAGCTCTCCGGGAGACAAAATAGAAGAGGAGACTGTTTGCACTTCCTCAGATCTTCCTGCAACTCATCCATCATTTTTTAATTGTGTGCTATATGGTTTACCCAACATAATTCTGATGTAATTTGTGTCAATCTTTTCATGCTGGGAATACCTACACTGGTGGTCTAAGGAGAGGTGAGATTAAGAAAACGTTGCATATTGCTGATTCCTGTTTCAGATGTAAACAGTTTGATACTAGAATAAGTGTCAGGAAAATAAAATACATAATTCAGAAATTTCAGTTAGTACTGTAAGGTTTTTTCAACTTGGTGAATCCTTTAAAAATTTTGGTAAGTATCAACATATCTTAAAGAAAAGTGGGCTAGTATTTTTCAGCCTTGATGCATAATGGAATTGGAATATATCAATATCAGTGCTTCCATTTGGAAAAATGTTTCCTTGATCTATTTTAGTTTCACATGGATGATTCATCAGGAACATAGCTAAAAAATTTACCAACTGACCTTATTCTGAATGAACTGATCTTTTAAAATAGAGGTAGTTGTAGTTTAATTAGAAAGCAAGTTAGTGTTAAATAAAATTGTTAATAATTTTTACTTTCTTTATTTTCCTGTGTTTTTCCTCAATAACATATTAATATATATTACATTATTTCAAAATCCCAAATAAGATTGTTATGTGTATGGATTTTGTAATATGCTCTGTTTAACAGCATTCCATTAATTACACACTGTAAAACTTCATAGCAATAGAAACAGATGTAAAATAATTTAGCATTTATGGTAAGTATAAAACTTTGATTGTTATTGCAACTAAAATAATTTCAAGAGTCTTTTTTTTTTCCCAGTAAAATGGTGATGTCTGTTTCCTGTGACACTTTTTTTGTGTCTGATAGAGCATCAAAATGGTACTGCAAAGATACTGTCCTTGGCTACCTGATGTGTTACAATCAGTTAGAACCTGGTAAGGGTTATAGGGCTATACAGACCATATTACAAAATAATGGCATGCAAAATACTTTATGCCCGTAACAGAATATAAATTTGTGCTTCCTTCGCTCTTTCACTCAATTTAATTACATGACCTTACATAAACAGCAGCTGCTCTGTCAAACTGTGTTCCATAACATACACGATTTTTATTCCACTTATAACATAAGTTAGACATACGACATATATTTTTATGGCATGTATCTTGGCCTTTAATACATTACAAATTAAGTAAAGAAGTAACTGAAGTTACCCGGTCTGAAAATTAAGGATTCAGTGTAAGATATTATCAAGTCTCTGAACTTGCCATATTTTGCCAGGTACTAGCATGAGTCCCTTTCCCCAAGTTCTGGCATTTATTTGTTTGTTTAGTTTTAGGTCCTGTAAGGTACTTTTTCATTGTATTTCTGTAACACAGCTACTTTTTTTACATCCCATGAATGGTATTTGGGAAGCTGAAGTATTGCTGAGTTTGAAGAAGCAATTTGTGTTGAAGGAAGCAAGTATTCACACTTCTTGTTCACCATAGCAAATATACACATACTAATTTCTCCAAGTATGTACAGTATTAATTTTCACATCATTCTCCCTCATATTAATTGCTGTGAAACTCTATTTCCCCGCTCTTAATGGCATTGTTTACCTTGAATGCCATCTTTCTAGTGCTGTCTCTTTTTTTGTAACATAAAAGGTTTTGGAAAAAAGTGTATTCAATGGGAATCATGAAGCCTTGGCTACCTTGCTGCATGACAGTTCTTACGGATTTGTGTTAACTTCTACCTTCTTGAAGTAAGAAATTTCATGAATTATAAAGTCCAGAAAAGTTTCAATGCTTCAGAAATGGCAGGATTGTTCTTTGAGAATAATCCAGGATAAAAACTTCAAGATTTCAAAGATTAGAAAAATGACTGATATCTAGGTACAATGGGCTTATTCACTAGTTTACTAGTGAATGTTTTATTTATGAACTGATGGAAATAATCTAATGAAGTGTTTTTCTCCAAAAATATTCCCTACATTGCAGCAATCTCTGCCAAAAGGATGAATTCAGTATGACCAAAAACTGGACAAACAAAAAGTAGCCCTCTGTATTACTGTGCTACATACCAGTCAGTAAAATCATAAGAGTAGGACTACATGAGTAGATGATAAACTGTACTTCAGGTGACAGTGAATATGCATTCAGTGACATAAGAACACATCTAGTTAATTCCTTCAGGAATTGATGCTGCAAATAATGTCATCTTTTCCATTATGATTTTGTAGCAATGTGTAGTGACACAATTGTACAAAAGTAAAGAGTCACTTCAGGAGAAGATACATAGTAGAAGTTGGAATTATTTCAAAAGTAAAAGAGCATAGATTGTTAACACCTTTTATATTTCTTTAAAAATTACAATGACAATTTAACAAGGGAGAGGAACCTGCTTCTTATTTGTACTGAAGTATCTCAGCTGGTGGAGTTTGAGAGTCCAGTATGCTTCTCAGTTCAAGAGAGTAAACAAGAATGGAACTGAGCAAGGAAAGGTTGAGAAGAAGCACTGTAAAAAATTGCTGTTTCAGAACGTGTTTTGAATAAGGAACTAAAAGCTTAAAATTTTTTTATATTCCTCACATTTCAAGGTAAGGTACTGTCATAGCAAATTACCTGGATTAACAATATCAAGCATTCTCCCCACAGAGTGAGCCAGCAGATGCTGGCAGTGAAAGCAAAAGGAATTGTCTGTGTGCAGCACAGAAGGGTATGTTCATCTTGTAGCAGTTTAATATGAGATTCCCAAGAGGGCCCTTGGCTTTAAATTACTGGGAGAAGCAAATAGCAGCATAATCATACAAGGTGCTGTAAAGAAGGTCTTTATTCTTTAAAAACTGAATATGAAATGAGTGAACAAAAATATTCAGCTGCAGATACAAAAGTGGAGTTAAGAGTGTTGATTTCATATAAGATTTTATGTAGAAAGAGTACTCACTAATAACTGCAGTGGTGATGAAATGCTGCTGGAATTATTTTTAACCATTAATTAAGTACATATGAATAGGAAGTTCAGAAAGTCATATTCTGGTATCCTAGAATCCTGTAATGGTTCGAGTTGGAAGGGCCCTTAAAGGTCATCTTTTTCCACCCCTGCCATGGCAGGGACACCTTCTGCTGTCCCAGGCTGCTCCCAGCCCCAATGTCCAGCCTGGCCTTGGGCACTGCCAGGGATCCAGGGGCAGCCACAGCTGCTCTGGGCAGGGCCTGCCCACCCTCACAGGGAACAATTCCTTCCCAAAATCCCATCCATCCCTGCCCTCTGGCAGTGGAAGCCATTCCCTGTGTCCTGTCCCTCCATCCCTTGTCCCCAGTCCCTCTCCAGCTCTCCTGGAGCCCCTTTAGGCCCTGGAAGGGGCTCTGAGCTCTCCCTGGAGCCTTCTCTTCTCCAGGTGAGCTCCCCCAGCTCTCCCAGCCTGGCTCCAGCACAGAGGGGCTTCAGCCCTCAGAACACCTCTGTGGCCTCCTCTGGACTCGCTCTTATACTGAGGACTCTTGAACTAGATGCAGTACTCCATCTGGATTTTCACAAGAGTGAGAAATTATTTTTATTATATTAAGCAATAAATTGTTTTTATGAA
Organism: Daphoenositta chrysoptera; assembly: GCA_013397915.1. Classification (NCBI taxonomy): domain Eukaryota; kingdom Metazoa; phylum Chordata; class Aves; order Passeriformes; genus Daphoenositta; species Daphoenositta chrysoptera. The sequence continues at coordinate 675,487 of VZRO01007699.1, read as the reverse complement.
ATAAAAATATGAAATAAAAATATTTTAAAAATAAAAATACTTATCTGAATTTTTGAATTCTAAAGTATTCATTTATTTTACTATGAGCTCTTAATGTTTACAATATTATATAGTGTTCAGCAACCTGGAGGAAAAAAATCCTTCCAAGTAATGACCCAGAAATAAATTACAGTAGATACACCTTAGGACGTATGAGCTCTCTTGTCGAATGACGTTGGCACAAGCCCAAACAACAAGAATAAGAGCTTCTGAAAATACTTCATCTACATGCTACTACTTCATTCCCATGCCCTGTATTCTTTCATACAAGAAATATTAAGCAGTTAGTGCTATTCCATGTATCAAGGGCTTTAAAATAACTTTCTGAATTATGTCTCGGCAACATAACAAATCACACTATCAATTAGCTTTTATAACAGAAATGACATTTCATAATATATTTTAGTATGAAAAGAATTGGTCAGCTAACATTTATGTAATCTGAAAAATGTGAGAAGGAAAAAAATCATCGTGAATTTATTGATGATATTCTAGGACAAGAACATAATTTCAGTTGTACATAGCTGTCCAAGAACAGTGTGTGGTTCTAAATGGTCTGCAGTAAAGAACTGCATCAAGTTTGCTACAAAAGGATAAACTAAAAAAAAGAGCAGCTCTGTCATTAGTCTCTGGTGTAACCTCTTTAAAATTATACTGCCACAAGCAGTCATTCAAAGATTTCATATCACATGTGCATCTCTCTCTCCAGAGCTGCAGTGGCTGGTCCTGTCAGCAAGGCTGTTGTCCCTGCTTTGCAAAGGGATGCAGTGGAGCAGATACCAAAACGTAGCAGCTGATGCCGTAGGTGTTTGACGTAGGCGTTTGTAGGCAGGGAAATCAGAGCAGGTTTGAGGTTGGTGTATGGGTCATTCCCATAATTAGTTAAGACCATTCATCTTGAGTTTGAACACTAATTTAGTAACTTTACAACCTGCTACACCTTCCAACCTGTGCTTCGGCACTTCTGAGGGGAAAGCTCTCCTGAAATAGGGTATCAGAGGGAATTCAACCATCCTATATGAGTGTAAATCCTTCTCTTCTGTGTGGATGAAAGACCAGCTCATCACTGTATAGTTACCAGGAAAAGAACTTCTTAAAAATCTCTCTTGGCTATTAATTCAGGCCTCCAACTGCAGTGTCTTCATGTGAATAGCAACAGATAGTTACTAGCATGGGTTTTAAGGATGTGATCAAGTTAAAACTGAAGGCATACTTACCTGCCCTGAAATATTTGCTGGTCATTGGAAGACCCAAATTGGTACTCAGGTGATAAATTGATAGAATACTTCTCAGCCAGTGATAAAAGAGTGTGTGGGTACTTCCATGAACATAGTAGTAGCATTTTCAAAAGTAGCAGGCACAATACTCTTCATTTCAGAATAAGAAGAGAGGAAATGTATTTAATATATTGCAGTTTTCCAGATGGTTGCATAAGACATAGTATGAGGAACAATTTTAGCAGTATGGAATGTTAACAATATTGCTTGTGGATAAAATATCAATTATAATAGTCTCTAAAATATGAATCTTGATAGCTATTATTATATGTATGTATACTTTTAAATATATTAAACAGTGTAAATACAATAGTCCATCTATGAAGAAATGTTTTCTTCTGCTAAAAGAGCACATGAAGTCAGTGCTGAGTTTGAACAGTTGAAGCCAACGAAGTAAAGACCCCTTTCAGAAGTAAAGGCCAATATTTTGGGCTAGGGAGGTACAAGAAATTAAAAGGATGTTTTGTGTCCATTACTATGGGAAATATTTAGGAAGATATTTCTTTGTCACTGAATAATTACTACGATTTATTTTCCCTTTGTTTCATATAATGCTTCAGCCTCACACATGATGGCAGAAGAGGGTGAAAATTGTCATGATTAAACTGGAAGTGAGTCAGTACTGAGCTTGAGTACACTGTCCTTTCCAGTAGCTGAATGTTCATGACCTGTCACTTTTCTTGATGGTCTCATACTTGACATTTAGCATTTGAAATTGTTAGGAGAAACTAGACATTTACAAAGATGTACAGCTTTTCCAGAAATCAGGGCTGCACTAATTGAGGATTTGTGTTTATTTCCTGAAAAGCCATCTAAAAGTATTTTTATAATGTTTGGGCCTTTTAGATGACTTTATTTTCTTTAAGAAAATACAGTTAATGTCATAAGAGAAGTTTCTTAGCAAGGTTGATGGTTCAGACTTCTGGTTTTTATGGGCCTACCATAACCATAATAAACAATCCAACTATTCCAAGAGTTGACATAACTTTTCTGTGCTATAGGTGCACTGAGATAAGCTACAGTTAATAACACTGAAGTAAACTGAATCAGGTTCATTATTGTCTAAAATTCTTTTTAATTTTGGGTGGGTTTTTTTTTAAATTTTGCCCAAGAATGTACGTTGTGAAAGAAGTCAGTACATTGCAGGGAGAGTTCCAGAAAGCAAACAAAAAAACCCAAAACAAACCTGAGTTTGTCAAAAGTGTAGATGGTAATTTCCCTTGACAATCATAAACTGTACTGGCTTCTGTGTAAAAATATTATGTATTGCATGTGTTTTATTATCTGACTGGATACTGGGTAGTAGATCTAATTTATATCACAGCAACAGTGTCCACACTGCTATTGTCTGTCCTCTTTTTCTGTTTGAGGCCAAAATTTTAAGAGACAGATGCTCTGTGCTCTTAATTCAGTGCTCCGAATTTGTTTTGATTAGCACAATGAAGACATGATTGTAATCCATCAGTAAGGGAAAACGGTTTCACACTGTAGGACAGAAGTGTTCATTTGGAAACTGCAGGCAGTGGCATGGAGAACAATCCCTTAAGTACAAAGTGAGCTTGATGAGAGAACAGTGACAGTGGAATTACAGTTAAGAGCTGTAATCTGCAATATCCTGGAAGAGGAATGTAGGGATCAAAGTTTGTGATGAAAATGTTTAGTCTGCTCAGAGCAGACATCTTGACCTTCATTCTGGTAGTAATGAGCTTGTCTGCTGGAGTTCTCAGCATTGCAGAAGCAGCCAGAACCGGCTGTTCTCCCACTGATGTATATTAATTACCTGTCAATATACCAGTGGAGAGAATTAACTGAGATTTTCTGTTGGAAGAAAAGAATGGGTTTCAAAAATATTTGCAGTTCTGTCATGTCCTCAGAATTTATTTGAGCTTGTAACTCTTGAAGTAGGTTACAGAATATAAACTGAGTGTGGAGTATGCTGCAGCCCTAGAGGTATGTAGATGACCACCTGTCATTTGGTCAATCCTGACAGTGAGGCAGCAGCTAAATTGCATAGATCACTATGCATGATACTGACATAGAGTTCCTACTTTGTCGTTGTGCATCTGATCCTCTCTGGGCCATTATTTTTTTCCGATGATTAGCAAGTGGTCCTGTCACTGTCACTGTAGCACAGGTGCATGCTTTCTCCTGCACTGCTGCCCACAACCAAATATGGGTTCAGATACACATGGATGGAGATGTGCAGGCATAGAGTGGGAACAGACTTCTTCAGCTGAGGCAGGATTTACCATGGAGATACACTGCCAGTATGCTTTGCTTATGGTGTGTCTCCTGTAGCAAAACATGAATGATGTAACTACCTTCTGAATTTTTGTCATGTATGGAACAGAAGCCGTTTCCAGTTTTTGAGTTATAACAGCATAACTTTAGCTTTTTATCACATGTGGTCTATGTGGGCACCAGATAATTGAGAGGTATTTCACCTGTATGGATTTTTCCTTTGCCACTCCGTGACAGGCCTGCACGTGCAACTGGTCGCACAGTTTGTGTATGCAGAAAAAGGAAAGGCACAGTTCTAGTGACCACCAGAATGGCACAGAAGCCAATACTGAGATATTTGTAACCAGGTATCCCTATCAAGTATTTATACACTGGTTGTCTTCCTGACACAAAAGCATGTACTACATTTTCTGGTCCAGCAGAGACAGAATGTAAGCACTACTATTCCCATAAGTAAAAGAAATGTTCATTTTGCTCCTTTGGTATAGTCACATCTGTGCCCTTGGGCAGCATCTATGTTTGCACCAGCACACTGGCTTTTGTGCTGGTTTTATAGTTTTAATTTTTTTCTCTTCCAACAGAGTTCATTGGTATTTCTCCTGAATGACATTGACTTTTATTAAATCTGGAAATACCTATTTAGCATTTTTTGGTTATTAGTACTGCAAGTACTGGCATTAGAATCTGAAGTGGGATGTACATTGAAATAGATTTGCACTGGAATTCCACAAACCCTTCTGCTTCTTCATCAGTGTGATTCAAGGGACATGGCCTACATCTGCACTCAATCAAACAGGGCCGTGTTGGCCAATATAATCTAATTGTTTGACGTTTTTATAGTAATTTATTGAGACTAAAGAGAGATGACTACATTAATATCTTGATGCAGCTAGATAATAGTCGAGATAAAACTGGTGTGCCAAATTGCTGAAAGGCCCTTAAATTCTCTTACAGATTTTTAACTATTTGTGACATAGAAAAGAGACTTCAATATAACATAATAAAGAGAAAAAATAGTACAATCTATAATACTAAGTATTATAATAAAGAACATTATCATAAATTTTCTAAAAATCTTCTCTTCACCAATCATTTAAAATTATATTTCTCAATAATTGAGATGAGAATTATTGTTAATGTTCATGACTCTGTTTTCTTGGATAATAATTTTCACTGGGGTCATAATTAAACAGAAATGTTTTAACCATATAATATGTATATTATTCCTCTAGCTAGACTGTGAACAAATATGTCAAATATGTCTGCCCTGTGTATATCTGTGGGAACACAGGTTGAAATAGTGGTGGAGGAGTATCATGGACACTCTAAGCATATGTGAATGCTGGACCTGCTTAGGCTTAAACAAGTCAGCTCATCTCACTGTCAAACCCTTCTCTCCTTTGCCAGTGCATTTGTTGGGAGAACGAGTCTCCTCTGAGTGGGCTGTCAGATCTGCAGGTAAGAGCAAGCAGAGGGAGAATATTAGAAGTGTTTTATTTTGGAGGTGTTGCTCTGAACCCAGTGAAGAAATTAATGGAAGAGAAACCAGGAAACAAAGAAAAAGCAGGAATCAATATTTCATCCAAAATCAGAAACAGGGAGAAATGTGTTTCTCAAACTTGGTTTGATTGCTAGTTGCATTTTTGCTTTCAGAGCCCTCGGCAATAAAGGTTCAGTATGGGCAAGGGCAAGGTCTTGTTAATCAAAAGTGAAAGAAACTCAGATATGTGGTTAAGTGCATTTTTACCAAAAACCAAGCCAAAAATATTTGCAAGAGGAGCAACTGTTTATAATGATACAAATAGATGATTTAGAAGTTAATCTCCATCAGAGGTATGCTGGAGTAATCTGGTTTATGGTGAAGACCTGTTAGAGCTGATCTTCTACAACAATCTCTGCCCCTTGCCATGCCCTTGCACTTTGAACAAGAAGTATCTTCTCTAGCAGTGCTCTGCAGTACATGTGGTTTTAGGAAAAACAAAATCTATATATTAAGACATTTGTATGTTCAAAAAGCAGTAAGGAATCCCTAGAGACACTGTGTTGTTTGTTGCCAGAGCAAGAACATGAACATTTTGTGAAGTGCACCAACACTACATTCAGTGTCTAAGCTTTCACCTTCATCCCTGCTGGTGGGTGATGAGGTGAGCTGATCTTACGACATTTTAAAATGCATTCTTTCTCTAAATTTGAGGCTATGAAAAATAGCTTGGACAATCTACTTTTAAACCTCAGCATTTTATCTCTTACTGAAATGATTTTGAAAGCTATTTTGGATATTTTTTCCCATGCCCAAATCCAATTGTTTGTTTGGGTTTTTTTCTCAAGAATATATAGCTTTAAGAACAGATTTGTTTGTTTGTTTTTCCACAAGAAAGCACTGACACAAAAATGCAGAGCAGGTCTGGTGGGCCACAGCAGAAGACATGGTAACCAGAAGATAGTGATTCCAAACAGAACCTGAGCAGAGTTTCAACAGAGGCCTCAGCTGTACAGACCTGTTCATTACCCTGAGTGACCACTCAAGTGACCACCACCCTGTGCACATGTCATGACATCAGGTGTTGAGGTTTTAAAAAAGGGGTTCTCAGTTTTTCCCTTTTTCTCTCAAAGAATTTTTCCCCATACATGTTGCTAGGAAACAAATTGCTGAGTACTTAACAGAGACAAAAGACCTGGCCACAAGGACAGGTCCAGGTGGCTGATCTCTTTTACCTGGGATGTTACCGTGGAAAACGAGAGAGCACGAGATTTTGAACTGAATAAAAGAAGGGAGATAGGAGCTCTCGGGCTCTTGCTTTTTTTCCGGCGTTGGAGCGGAGAGTGGCTGCTTTCGTGGTGCAGAGAATCCATCGCTTTGCGCTCTTGCTGTCGGGGAAGCCCGGGACTCCAAGCCCGCCTCTCCGTGCCCCGGTGGGAGCCGCGCAGCCCCTCCGCTGTGCTCTGCCACTGCTTCGCTGCCCTGCACCACACCCCTGCCTGCCGAGACCTCCCGGGGCTCCCGCTGCAGCCCCAGAGCTTGATACATCTCGCCTGCCGCCCGGGATTGCTCATCCCTGCTGTTCCAGCCTGCTGTTCCCGATCGGCTGCCCCAGGGAGGTTTGTGAACGTTTTTCCCTTCCCTCCCTTCCCGGCCCGGCCCGGCCGCCATCGCCGCGTGAGGGCTGAGCTCACTCCGGAGCGCCCCCTGCTGGCGCGGGAGAACCATCGCACCCGCCCTGCTCCCCGGAGCCACCAGCGCCCCTGCCGGCCGTGAGCGGAACTGCACCCAAGGGAAAGCGCCTGACAGTCGGCACCGGATTCTGGTTCTGTCTGGGGTTATTGCCAGAGTTATTGTTGGTTGTTTGCCTTGTTTTTTATATATATATATTAGTAAAGAGCTGTTATTCCTATTCCTCATATCGTTGCCTGAAAGCCCTTAATTTCGAAATTATAATAATTCGGAGGGAAGGGGGTTGCATTCTCCATTCCAGAGGAGGCTCTTGCCTTCCTTAACAGACACCTGTCTCCTCAAACCAAGACATCAGGATACCCTTGCCTTAAAAACACAACCTGTATGGGCTCATTCCTACTGAGAGAGAACCATGGTGTGCCAGCTAGAAAGTTCAGCATTGTACAGGTACAAGATAGGTAACTGTTCACTTGGACATACCATAAAGATGTTAAGAACAAGGTTGGAATACTTAATCCAAAATGCAGTCTGGGTAGCATGTCATGACCTAAAAGTAGATACTCATTTTATGCTGAAACATGAGGTTTCCAGCACCAGAAGGGTCCTAAGATTGCTTTTATCTTTTCCATAACGTCTGGTTTTCACTCAGTGAATCATTTAGCTAGGCTTGAATGTTGGTGCCTTTCTTGCTGTTATCCCGAAGGAACCAACATGACCTCATAACACAACAGTAACTCTTATGGCAACCATCACTTATATTAAAAAACAACAAAAAAAGCTATTTCCATTACAAACAAGTAGATTGATGAAGTATTGCTGATGTTTTCAAGAAAACACATAAAGCAATTATTCCTCTATGTCATGGAAAGTTTATAGGAAGGGCAATTACTTTCTCCAGGTTGCATCATTAAAATGCAATGATCACAAAGCAGAAAGTAGTGTAGTGTTACGTTGCTAGTTTTCCAAACAATAGGCAATGCTATAAAACTTCTTTTTTTTAAGGAATGTGATTTCTAGGCATACTCTTGGTGGCAAAATGAAAATGCAGGGACACGAGATGCTGTTTATTAGTTCCCAATCAAGTGTGAGCTGACTTCAGCAGCGTTCACACCTTTCATTCATGAAATCTTAAGGTCTTAAAACTATCCATTGCCTAAATTACTTGTTGTGTAGGGTAAAATATTCATGTCCTGCTCTTACCAATAATGCAAAAAGTGTCCCTTTAGTCACTGTACACAACTCCAAAAAAAAAAGAGCCCCCTCCCTTGCCCCTACTTTTGTTTGTAGTTCTAAAATTTTTTTGTGTGTTACATTAAAAGACTTGACAACCAGCTCCTGGGAACCCTGTAATATTTTGCACCCAGGTTGATACTGTTCTGGTTGGCCCACTATGACAATGAGTCAAGGTGTTTACACATTTAAAATGTACTCTCTGACCAGTCAGTAGGAAAAAAGGTATCCTCTTCCTCCTGAAAAGAATTACTGAAGGCATTCCCACTGATTATATTATTCCTTGTTTCTATCAAAGATGGAAACATCTCAGAGAGACAGCATCTCACTACAGGCATTGTATGTTAATGCTGGGGAATGAATAAGTAGTTTCAAAAACCATTTGTATGTGCAGAAGGTAAGAACCTTCTTCAAGAAAATGCCTTTTCTCAGTTATGGGAGTTCTCATATTAATAAGCCAAAAAAAAATCTGGCCCTTAACAGAAAGTACTTGTGAGGACCTGAAAAGTATCATCAGTGTTATGGACAGTGAGAAATAATGCTGACACCTTATGTTTTATAAGAATGATTGATAAATTGTTTTTCAATGTAGGCTTTGCTTGATAGAAAGAAAACATTTGTGATGCCTCTGTGGTCCTATTGAGACTAGTTAATTCCTTCTCCAAATGAAATGAAGACTAATTAGACTCTAATATTAATTTCCTATTTGTCCAGAACCACTAATTTTCATATGATCCTGTTGCAGCCTATATTTTTATGTCTGTGCTTGCTGCATGTCAGAGTATTTGGCTGACAGGATGGCAAAATGATGTAAGACAACCATAAATGTAATCTATTAAAGTATGCCAGAGGGGCTAGCATGAAAGGAGTGCAATTATAGTCTCAATAGTGACATTCAGGCAATGAGATATGCAAGGAACTAGACATAAACTGTTTCTCCATAAGCTTTCAAGATAGAACTTTGCACTAGGAACAAAGGTTTAGGTAATGAATACTTGTGTGCCACTTAAATACTGCTCAAGTGGTTTTTTCAATATATTTAATAACATTATTAACTTCTCTGTTGAAATAAGCTACTGATACTTTCATGCTAGTCCCACTGCTTCTAACAAACTGAAATAATGTTTGCTTATCCCTATTTCTCTTATATGCTTTCTTTACCTCAACAATTTCTCCTCCTTCTCTGCTTACTTCCCTTGACAATGCAAAACCGGTTCTCTCCTGAAAGCTGCTGGGCTCACTGCACCATCCCCAGCCATCACCTTTGGGCTTTGATAGTCTTAAATGCCAATGGCACCTCATTACCGTGTTCTCCTTCTATGCCTCAGGTTATACTCCCCACTCTCAGGCTTTCATATATTTCACCCTGGTAAATTGCTTCCCAGCAAATGTCAGTTTACATCTATAAGCCTGATTCTCCAGATTATGTTTTCTGCTTGTTTTTGTGGTACAGATTATAGCCCTCATCCTTATATCCTGCACTGCATCTCACACTACTAAACATTGATAATACTCCTTGATCAGTCACTCAGCATGAAAATTCTCCTTATCTCACCATCCTCTACATTCAATCAATTTTCCCCTGCATAACCTGAGTGATTGGCTCCATTCCTGTGCATTTCTTCTACAATCCTTGCTAACAGCATGCTAATCCATTTTTCTGTTTCTGATGTCTCCTTCCTAGCCATGTGTTTCAGCCAGCATCTCTTCCTGAATACTTCGCAATTATTATTGAAGTAGTATGTCCAAAATTTTGATCATCTCTTCTGTGATTTGCACTGCTGCAACTCTTTCTCCCTCCCACAATCCTGCTATTGCCAATGGCAAAACTGTCTCCTCTGATGTGGAGGACCATCTTTGTTTCACTTTGGCACAAATATTCTGTCCATGTCCAAGATTAATAGTCTTACTTCTAATCTCATTTTTTTCTGTGGCCACTACTACTAACTTGCCTCATCTCACATAACTATACCCTCTGTTTTATTTTAGCCACATCTCTTTGATGTCCACAACACCTGTCACAGCACAAGTAAAAGTTCTACAAGCAAGACTGTCCATATTTGTGTCCTAATTAATCCTCATTTGTAGTTACTTTTGTCACTGAGTGCAACTTTTGGGTGCAAGTGTAACCATCTTTTAGACATATTTGTTTTTTCGTAATTATCTATCATCTTCTTTAGTGGAATTTGGGATCTGTACATGGCTTCTCTAAATCTAAGTTGACTGTGAAGCCTGTAAACGCTTTTTGTCTTGTATATATAAATACTGCTGTTACACCTTTAATTGATTCTCTGAATGACAGCAGAGTACTTGAGAGCAAACAGTAACATCTCAACAGAGACTTCTCTTTGAAAAAAATACTGTCAGCACTTTATTGACATCCAGAGAACAAGAAAAAATTGAAGCCTCTGATACTGCACAGGGAAATAGTTTGGTGTTTTCTTCCATTTTTTTCTTACTATCTTCCAGCTTTAAAAACCAAAAACTACAGAAAATGCAGCAGTTTCTAAAGAAGTTTTAAATAAATATTTTTCTAAAAGTCAGCCCCAAAGTTGTCTCGAAACTGTTTCCCATGAAATTAAATGTATATGACAATTGGTTTTGCACAGGAAAAAACATCACATCAGAACTTTTGACTCCTCAAGTATCCAGGTGGCTGTTGCGGGAGCACTGCTGGTGGATAGGCACTGGGGACTCCTGTACTTGACTTGGGGAGGAAATCCTACCTTCTCTTTCTAGCTCTTGCTCATGGCTAGGCAAAAGGAAGCAGGGCTTAATGTCATGACTTTTCGATTTACTCCTGTATGTTCTCTCACTCTGAGGATTCCTGTTTTGTTCCAGTTGTGCTGTAGTTCTCCCTGTTCCTTGTAAAAAAGCCAGGGCTAATTTTCTGCCCCGTGGGGAAGTGTGAGCACTGCCCTAAGGCTCCTCTATTAATACCCTTCCTTATAGTGTTTCAAGTGCAGTAATTCAAAGTCTGATGTCAGACTGCCCACCCCAACATGCTCAATAGTAATGGAACCCCTTGCACGGGGTGTTAGTGCATTTAGTGGGTGCGTGTCCATTTTCGTTAGTTGGAGGCACTGTCTTTGACTATTTTTACAAACTGGTGCCCTCAATTAATTTACAGGCGCAAACCAAGATTTCCTTGGTGAAGTATTTTAAAAGGCTCACCAATGTAATTTCATCATAAGTGACCTTCAGTGAGGATGATACAGCCAGTAATCAGATGGTGAATCTCATTTTAACTTGCTGTTTTCTACTGTTCTCCATGCATTTTTACATTGTTTTATTCTTTGCAATTACTTAATTTTTGTTCCTTTATTTTGTACTACAGAGCTATACTTTACATATCCTCACCTTCTCAGGAGATAAAATAATTCTGTTGCTTTTAATTAAACACTAGCACTTCTGCCAATTCTTCATGATTTAATATATGTAATACCATTAACTTGTGATTAACCTAGGTCAATATATCCTTGAAAGAGAAAATCTGAGTCTTAAATGCAAGAATTTTCACTTTCAAATCATATCTGACTGTTTTAACAGACTAATGAGCACAAAAAGGTGCATAGAATTAATAACTGAATACCTTACTCTTCCTATCTCACAGTATTTCCAAAACATTTTTTAAAAGGCATATACATCTGTTCATTGCTCTGCTCCAGATAACACAGGATTAATGGTAAAGAATGTGCGTCAGAATAAGGATCAACATTTGGGTTTAAGATTGAGCCCTGCAAAAGTTCAAGCCCATCGAAGCCAAAATTACACTGTAAAAGACAGTTACCTCATGAAATTTTGTGAGATGAACAGGAAAACTGCAGAGTCTTTTGCAGTGAGTTCTCACATGTGCAGCTCATGATTTTATTTGTAGACTTACTCCCCTCTTTGGATGTTACCATCCCAAAATGAAATCAGGGCAGTGGAATCTGAACATCCTTCTAATCAGGAAACAGAAAAGGATACAGTTCAGATTAAATTCAAGTCCAGGATGAATTAAGAGGAAGATCACAATGTATAAAATTTGCTTATTAAAAATTAGCTGTCAAAAATATTCCAAGTTACTTGTCTATGTCTTGCAACTACATTTCTCTAACAAAGGGAATTGTCAAATATCTTCACCTCTAGGGTGAAGGGTGGTGAGGGGGTTTCTTTGTGAGAAATGTTAAAATGTATTCCAACAACGTGGGATTCCTCAGCATTCACTGTCTTGCACCTTTAAAGGCAGGATGGAGTTAACCAGGCTGCCAAAAGAAAGGGAGCCCCTGGATGCTCCCAGGTAGTGCCTTCTTCCTGATGTCTTGCCCCTTGCTGGAGGCAATGTCCATTCCTTGTGGTGTCTGGAAAGGCAGCAGTTATCACTGAGCAAGGAAATCTCACCATGCTGCAGGTCTTTCTTTTGGAGCAAGGGTACAGGCACCCAGATTGGCCTCCTCTCACTTGCTCAGCTTCGTGTCAGTCCTGCCCTCCCTCCAGCCTTGCACTCACTACACTTGGTCTCCAACCACAGGAACCATCCAGCACTTCATATGCTGCTCCCCTATGGTCAGCACCAGTGCTTCCTAACTTTCCCTCTTCTTCTGCAAAGGACACATTGTAGAAAAGGTCCAAAGGGCTTTTGTAAGAAGCAAAACAAAGAGCATGACTGGGACCTCTGCACTCCCAGCTGTCCAGGGGAACAGTGGGGAGCTGGGTTATGGGAAAAAGAGCAGGGTCAAAGAAACTGACCACATAGAGTGTAAAGGGAAAGCACTACAGAAATACACTTCCTGCAGGGATCTCATTCTATCTATAAAGGATCTTTTAGCAGAAAGATCTTATTGAATAATTCTTAAATATGTGATGAAGCAAAAAAAGATCAACAGTGATCTAAGCAGGTACACATCATTACCTACTCTAATGTGTTTGTCTCAGTTGTCAGATACACTACTGCCTGAAGAAGGACACCCTTCATCCCATTGCCAAGCTCCCCTTTGCCTGCTGATGGAAGACAAGTGACGATTTCCTGCTTTGTCCCATGTTACTGCCACTGCTGTTTCAGTGTTTAGATTGCCTTCACAGAACTAAGGCAGAATGCATCAGAAAGCCAGGGCTGTGCAGAAACATGGGGGATTAATTATTCTGTTAGTCCACGGGTGTGAATGCTGTGAGGAGCCACAAGCAGGAACAGATGGCCAAGCAGTCCACTGGGCATGCCAAGGCCAGAGAGGCTCAGGGACGTGCTCCCCACGCCTGTTCCTTCACCCCAGCAGGTAGCTACAGCTCATCTCCTCATGAGCAGGAGAATCATACAGAAACCAGTCTCTGCAACATACCAGGGTTTCAGGATATGCTTTCTACTGTATGTCTGTGTTACCTTTTCCTGATCCACCAGCATCTCCAGCTGTTGCAGGAATGGTTCTCGACTTCCAAGTCAGCAAGGTACTGCTCAGGGGCTAGCTTTGACCACAGGTATCTCAGGTAGTCCATCACTCTTTTTCAAGGCAAAATAGTTCTTCAAACTTTAACTTGACAAAAAGCAGAAAAATATCTGATAGAAATAAAATTTCTTTAATCTGTGTAAAATAATTCTACTTTTCTGAAGTAAAACTGAAACATGGATGATTCATTCCGTATCACATTTCTATAGCTAAGGCCTGTACAGGGTGGAGCTAGTGTAGCTTCTCTGTACCACTATGAAATATTTGTTTCAACTGGCATTGTACTAATGTCTTCTCTAGAAATAATGGTTTTCCATCCTAAAGCATTTAAATACAGTCAGCCATTGCCTTTTCTCCTAAAATGCATTCAATTAGAGAAAGATTTTATATAGGATTAAAATTCCGATATGCCAGTTCTTAGCAACGTTTCATACAATGATCCCAAACACTGTGTAAAACAGAAGTCTGTCTTTATTACACTCATAACCTGGTTTGGCTTTGCATGTGCAAGTGACATTCCACTAAAGCTAAGTATATTGTTGCACGTTATTGTGTGAATTAAATATGAGATGGAATACAGCCATGGAAAGCTGGCAAATTCCATTAGTTTTCACTGTTTAAAGAAGCAGTATTTGTGTTATAGTCCTTGCTTCTGAAAGCAGAAGTGTAATAACAAGTTAATAATTTATTCTGGAATCAGTAGCACAATTAAAAGCAATGCGGATGTGACTTGAGCAGAAACAGGGATTTAAGGACTGGAGGGAGAGAGACACAACTGCTCCTCAGAGGAGGAGCAGTGTGGTGCCACTACCTGCTGCAAGTTGATTGTGGATTGGGAAGAGGAATGCAGTGGAGGAAGGGACTCACCTTATGGCTGGGAATTTGACTGCACCTGCAGAGCCAAGAAGCTCTTACACGCACTGAGGAGCCTGGAATCTCAAAAGCTGATGTCCACAGGAGCATCATGTCCCCAATGACAACGTATTTTTATATTAGATGATTGTAACAATGAAGTACACTGTAGCATTGCATTAATAATCCTGTCTCCCGCTCTACACGGGATAAATTTTGTTTTCTGAAGTTGTCAACAGAGCTAAAGATTGTCAGCTTCTGTGTTCATCTCCAGTTTTCCTCTTAGAAATGGTGCTATGAACTGCCATGGGGGACATCTCACTGCCTCTTCTGTCCTGGGTTAGCACTGCTCTCTCTGAAGTCAGGTTCATGTTGGCCTTCACAGTTCCTATGGCACTGCAACTGAACATTTGAATCAGACACTGCCTGAACTAAAAAGGTGAAAAAACAGGAGATCAATCAAAACACATAAGAAGTTTAAAAACAGTTCTATAATTCAATCTGCATATTAGCTAAAAAGTCTTGGAAATTCTCTCATGAATCAGTTGAGAATACAGAGAAATAACCCCATAAAATATGTTTGTCCATGCCACCATGAAGAACTCTTTAAACCTGAAAATTAACTATGTTCTGAAAAGACTCAAACTACTGGTAAATCTTAATCTAAAAAATACTTTTTCTTTTCTGCTTCTAGCTAACCATATTTAATGTACATAATTGGTAATTTCTCCAGACTCGTGCTTTTATATACTTAATTCCCGGCTATTCAAAGATAGGTTTTGTTGTTTGAATCCACAAACAGGACAGAGTGGCAAACATCTACCATGCTTTGGGAGATCAGGGTGCTGTCCACAGGATGTGAGATAAGCAATAGCTCTCTCTGCAGGACCGGATAAATAAATCTACCATTTCTTATTCAACAGACATTTAACTATTTTTCTTTATTTAATTTATGTGCTTATACTCTGCTTGATGCCACCACTCTCAGTTGCTGCATTCATTGCAGAAATCTGCTCATGTTTATTATCATGCCTGTTATCACTGTGAGCACACAGCACTCTGGTTCATGCCCATGTCAATTCTTTTTCTCTGCATCCAATCCTCTGCCCTCATTCCAGAGACCAAATATCCCTGTTAAATGGGCATGTCCAATACTTCTACCCCCCTGCACATAAACCACAAATGCCTCATTTCCCCAAGACAAACTCAAGCTTGGAAAATGTGCACCCCACCTCAAGATCAACTTACTGATGTTGCATTCCTAAACAATTATTGAAATACACTGGAACAGTCTTGAGAACATAATTTTCATACAGGAAATTAACTTGTGTTCCCTAAGGGCTGATTTTCCTTTATAATATCTAAACCTCATAATTACTAATATTTATATTTCAAAAATGCTCAGAGGCTTATTTTATCTTACACCAGGCAAATTTTTTCATTCTAAATGCTGGATATTGTAATGCTTGTTAACTAACATGTAGGTAGGTAGAAATAATTCATTATAAAGCAAGGCAAAAAAGCAAAATATGAGTGTTAGAAACATTCTGAGAGCATTCAGTACCTGTTTGTTCATAAAGACATAAATAATTGGATCATAAACGGTAGCTGTTTTGGAAAAGAAAGCCAGAATTGCTGCCAGACAAGGATACAGTTCAATGGAGGGCTATGCAGTGACTAGGATAGAAAAGGTAGCGTATGGCATTCAGCAGATTAGAAAGGCAATGATCATAAAAACAACCATTGTAGTCACTTGTCTTTCAGGTCTTCTGGTAGTTCCCAGCCTGCCTTGTGCATCTGACACCTTTTAAGAAAAGAGAAAAGATTCTAGAAAACAAACCACAAGGCATCCAGCCAGGGACTTTAGTGAGCTGTCTAGTTGCCATGCTAGAAGGAAAGACCTGCTCTTCCCAAGTGTGGCAGCACAGAAGGATGGGTACTGAAGTTACTGCTTGAGGGACATGGACTACCATATACCAGCATTAGTAAATTTTCCTTTGCTTAAGTATCTTCTTTTTTTTTTTTATTGTCAAAGTGAAAGAGAAGGATGTTATGGTGAATCATAAGCAGATAGTGAGCTGAATTCAAGAACTTTTTATTCCATGTAGCCTTTGCAGCCAGCTAGGCATCTGATATGGGTGTTACAGACAGCATGCTGCTGGGTCTGTGCAACCTCCTCATTGAGGGGGAAATTTACACCAGGGGAGTCTGTCTGGCTCAGTGGTGCTTGATGGCCTACCCCAGAAGAGCATTCATGATCTACTGATACCAGAGTTAAAGTGGGTTCAGCGCATTTAGTAGGAATGTTCTCCCTCTTTTCCTCATTGATCATACAAGAAGCTTAGACATAGATGTTCATATACCTAATCATAGCCTCTATTAGGTGATGTCAAACAGCATGTTTCTGGGAAACATCCTTGTTTGTTTTCTGGTGATTTCGTGAAACAAGACACTGTTATGAAATGTTGTTGTACATGAGAAATAATTAATAACTCTGTATGGCTCCAGAAAAACCTGATGCCAGGTCTTGCAATATTATATTCTAATAAAGCAAGATTTTGTTGTGTAACATGGCCTTTTAACTTCCTGCAGTAAAATGAGAACTCTCTGGAGACATTTTCTCTAATAACTTTTGAACTGCACTTAGAGAATTCAACATATTTAGTACTTAAAGAGGTATATAAAAGCACCTCCTGGGAAGGGCGATGTCCTCACCTCTGTAGAAAGCTGCAATTTGTGTCAGTTTTTACCAAATATAAACATAACAAAACAACAATAATAACAACAGCAACAATAATAATGAATTGTTATTAGGCATTAACAAAGTTACTAGGCATTAACAAAGGCTGTGTTTGGTACTGATAAGATATTCCCTGCCAATTGTATGAGATTTCTATAGCATTTTTTCATTTATGCTGTACCTACACAGAGAGTAGCCCAGCTTCCCTTTCAGCAGAAATGCAGTCCCCTGGGAAAGGAACACAATCTCCTTGATTGCACTTTCAGCTGTTTCATCTTTGTCTCATATCAGCCTGGTCTTTTTTTCAGGTACAGCTTTTCCTTTCTTTCTAAATATGGATAAGGAACAACATACTGGTGCTTTATCTTCCAAACAAGGGAATATTGCGGTAATAATTTACCTCTATTGTAAACTGCTAATTTGATATTTTCCTGAAGATTAATTTCTTTCATCAACTTTGATATTGCAGTGAAAGCTACAACTGGCATTGTAAAGCTGGGGTCACTGGGACTAAAGGACTGGCAGACTACTAAGACAGAACTATTCCACACAGGAACAAGCCTACACTGTGACAACCATGGGAAAAAATGCATAAAGAGGGATGGTTGGGAACATCGAGACACCAGTTCTGGTGCTTGGATCCCTCTCTGTTCACTGTAGCCAGATTTTTGAAAATGAGCTTAGTTGTGAGATATAGCCAAAAATAGCAATTCATTATAGATTTACAGAATATGTTGCAGGTACTGGCTTCTCGGAGCTGAAGGCCAAGACTGGCACAAGCCAGATGGTTACAACTCCATCAGCTGTGATGTGGCATCTTGAGGCCACCCCCTGTTTCCTGGCTGTGGTCTGCTAGGTCACTGAGCTGTGAGGGAAGTGTGAAACACACACTTTGCCCTGAAGTGTGATTTTTTAAAAAATAATACTCCTATTCTTTCTAGGTAACAGAGAGAAGAGTGGGAAAGACAGCCTAGAGACAACACGCCAGACTGGTTTCAGGCCGATGCTGGGACATGCCAAGTGGCACTGATCAGCCTTCCAGAAGACATCCTGACTCAAATGGCCAAACGGACCATTCATGACTTCTGCTGTGACTGGTGACATTTTCCATCACTGCCTCTCTTATTCCTCATCTTGTCTGCTTTGTTTTTCTGTGTGACTCCTGAAGCACCTGAGTAACAGATTAGCCACTAGTCTGGCAGCCCCAAGACAGTGCTGAATGCAAGTGGTCTCACTTCCTTCCCACCCCCTCTGTTGAGGTAACACCCCTCTCTTCCATGCCAGGCCACCAGGCTATCCCAAGTGTTTCCCTCCCAGGAACATCCTCCTGGAGTGGCCCTTTCCCACTCTGCTCTGTGCCTGCCGGTCTGCAGGAAGGGACACCTGGCCCTGGCAGGAGCGGGAACCCCACAGGGTGGTGGCTGTGGGCTGTCCCCCACCTCCCACACCAAACTGGCCCCCTGTGGTCTCTCTTCATTCCATTTCCTCTGCAGGTAGGTTAGGGCAGGGTGAAATAAAATACTAATAGAAGTTCTGGATATTCAGAATAACAGAATCATAGTTTTACAAATTATCTTAGGAGAGCTTAAGACTAAATCAGCAATTATTTTCTTATTATTTGCATATCCTGTTCTTCAGGTCCCCCCAGCCCTGCCAACAGCAGGTACTGTGCTACCTCACTGTTGCCCACATTGCACCTGGGAAACCTCTTGTGTTTAGTACTGAAATCAACCTCTTCCATCCATTTAACCTTTTCTCCCCTGAATGAATACTGGAGGAAATTTTTAAAAATCCATTCAGAGGAATCACAACGTCACCCAAAGTTCCCTTCTGTTTTGTTGTTACTTAGAAAAAATTGCACTCAGAATAAATACAATAAATTTGACTATCCCAAATACTTTCAAAACATCAGTAAATTGAAGAAATTTACTGAATTTATTTCTGAAGCAACGTCAATGCAGCTTTGCAGTAAATAGAAATACCAGTTTTGTCCCAAAATCTTGTCCCCAAATCCTGTACCAAATAGGAATTTTCCTATTCTATTGTCTTCTTTTTCATTTTTTGCAGCTTCTCTTTTGGACCAGGTCAACACATCCATTGAATAAAATTCAAAAGCATTTCTCAAGTCTTCTAAATATTCCTGGACAATTGAATACTTTGTTTACTAAACAGCATTGTATTATTTACAAAGGCTACATCTTATTTTGAATGTATTACAAGGTAGTAGCCAGCACTCTTAAAATTTACAACTGCAGTCATTTTAAGCTACATTCTGATTTGCCTGGTTTGAATCTTACAAAATATCACTGAAGTTCAATTGTGAATAAACCAATACTGTGTCGTTCTGTTCATATATGAGGTAGACATTCTTTCATTTGTATGATGTTTGACTAATGAGATGTACTGATAAGTGATGCGAACTGCAGATTTTAAAAAATCACTTCTAACCATAGCATGAATTTCTGTGTGTAAGGACAATTATATAACAAGGGATGTAACAGTGTTTGCTGCCTGCAAATCTGATCTGCTTATGTCTGATCTTAACAGAAAATCAAACACAGTAATTCCAAACTTTTGCATACATACACATTTAAAAAATTTACTTATGAGTGCTTCTTCTTACCTTTTTCAGCTTCCACACCAATTTTCCATAGGATACCAAAATCACCAATAAGGGTACTATAAAACAGGTGGTGAAGAACGCAATAATGTATGTACAGTCAGTATAAGCTCCTGAGTACCTGTATGAAATACAAAATACCTTTTGTATGTATTACTAATATGTGTTCTTATTATTTTATTGAAATATTAATTTTGCTTTTCAAAGATGTCACTAGTATTTTTGTCAAATGTTTTTATTCAGTGTGCCCCTTTACAGCTCTAGTCATATCACCAGATGGAACACTGGGCCATCTCCCTGCCCAGGGGCTAGGAGAGGAGCTTATGACCATAGGTACAGTGCCATAGAACTGTGGGGCCAATTAGGTGGGAAGGGACATGCAGTCCAACCTCCTGCTCCAAGGAGAGCCAGCTATGGGGTCAGACCAGCTTGCTCACAGCTTTGTCCAGTCTTCTGACAAAATCTGTCTCTTTGTCCTTTGACCCCTGACAAAAATCACAAGGTATAGGGTGATTATTTTCATTAGAGATGGAGGTTCCACCCTTTAGAAATCTTTATTTTAAAAACTGCTCATGTAAAATTTTGATCAGCTTTATTACAACTTTCTTTACATCTGTTTTTTTCCCCCGAGATTTACATCTTTAAACCTTTCATTTAAATTCATGATCCTGAGACATCCTGAGCTGCAAGTTTCATTTTTTACCATACTCTGGGAGAGTGCCCTTACCAGTTAGGCTCACATGTAGTTCCAATCTTACTGGTGGTGTTGCTGCTCCAACCAGTTGTTGGTGGAATGGTCCAAATGAAGGAAAAAGTCCACACAAAGAAAATACCTAGAGCTGCATGCTTCTCCCTCAAGCGCTTATTTCTCAGTGGGCAGCAGATCACAATGTACCACTCAAAAGCCAACAGAGCAAGAGACCAGAGAGCTACAATGCCTGTAGCAAGAGAACACAGTCAGCATCAAATTTGGGTAGATCACTGAAAAGCAAACTCCATCCCAAATTACAGAAGCCCTGAACTGTTTAGTTTGAAAGGCATCTCTGGAGGTCAGCATTCCCCCTCAAGCACTGTGTCCATATAGCAGGTTGCTCAGGACCAAGTCCAGTTGGGTCTTGAGTATCTTTGGAGATGGAGACTCCACAACCACTCTGGGCAGCCAGTTACACTCTGTGACTACCCACAACATCAGACACATTTTCTATCAACACAAGTTATGAAAGGATGGGCAATTTATGTGCATTATTGTAATATTAATGAAGAGCATAAGAATTTCACATTTGTCCAGTTTGCCAGTCTACAGTATAAGGGCTACACAACCAAGCAGCTGATCAGGCCAGTGAAGTGACTATGACTTAGACTTTTCATTTTGTTCTACTCTGAAAAGCTGCAAACTTTGTGTAGCATCCAAATGAACTAACTAAAATCTTCAAAACACTATCCTTGCAAAAATTATTTCAGACTATCATAAAACTCAAACCTGCAGACAGCTGACCACAACATCAAATTATCAATTTAGGCACATATTACCTGGTGGGACACCAAAACCTTGAAATAGCCTGATCTTTCTCCATAGGATACGTCTTACATGCCACAAACTGATGTAGAAGCATTGTCCCTCACTGACATTCCCTCTGACTAGCTTAAACAGGCAGACAGCAGCTGTGGGACTCCTTTTCAGGCTGAGGTTCAGCACTGTGTGTGACTTAGAGCAGGGATAAGCATTACTGGCTGTCCTTATGCAGCCTAAGAAACAGGGACAGGACGCAGGAATGAGTGTCTGTCTCAAGTAAGTAGATGTCCCATTTTAAACTAATACCCCATTTATTCTGCAGAGGTGTATTTACACAGGGTTTTATGTGGTGAGGATTTTTCCTCTTAGAGTACCTCTAATATTTTTTTGTAGTAAGTGAACAAAACCATGAAAAAAAATCACAAACCGACATAGGTGTGCAGACTGACTGTTACAGGTATGTCCCTGCTCCTCAGAACCACTGGAGGGTAGAGAACATGAGATGTTCTGTGCCCTGAGATCTTCCACAGTTTATGGGCAGCCACTCTTTTTCTCTCTCTCTTATTTATCCATATATGCACACATCTAAATACAAATATTAAAAATAGATACGCATAAGGATTTTTTTCCTGAAATTGTTTTATCATAAGTTCCACAACACTGCTATTCTATTGGCAAGCTTTTCCTCATTCTATGAAACATATCACATTACCAGTATACACGTGACAGGCCATGTATATGACAGGGATAGAGAGATAGGTTTTTCACTCTCCGCTACAGAATATATGTAACTGGGGAAAATACCAGTGAATTCAAAGGCATGCACAGTCAGTCACTTAGGAAGCTGCAGTAGAATACATTGAAGGAAGTTGAAGAAAAAACATGCAACCACAAACAAAATCGAGCTTACCAAAAAATGTGACAGCAAATCTTTCCAGTACACAAGCCCAGTATCCCATATAAAAATAACCTTTTAGATTTGTTAAAAAGCTGATGGTACCACCAGTCAGTGAGACCAGGAAATCAGCCACAGACAAATTGACTATAATATAATTGACAGGTTTTCTCAATTGCTTGAACTTAAAAGTTACCAGGATTACAGCCAGGTTCTCAGCAAGTGACAGGGAGGTCACGACCAACATTACTGCTGCCAGAAGCCTGAATTGCCAGGGCTGAATGGAGTCCAAGGGACGATGGAAAGGATCCCATCTGGCAGGAGCAGAGTAACTGGACAAGAGCGACTCATTTTCAAATGCTCTGAATGCATCCATTACTTCACTCGGTAGCAAAAATAATATCATATAATACTGGAGTTTCAAATCTGTAAATAATATTTAGGATTAAAATAGATATTTGCTCTCTCCAAAAAAAAATTGAGCAAACTCCCCCTCCTTCTGCTTTCCAATAATAATCGAGGAAAAAATGTTTCAGTTAGATGAAAGTTTAGTGCTGCAGAGTGAATGTGGGAACAGGGATTAGCAAGGATGTCTCTTAGAGCAACTTCTGTCCCTCTGTGCCCATCATCTCCTGCCTCTCTCCCACTGCAGCTGTGCCTTTATCAGTAGTAGAACCCAGCTGTGGAAGCTGCAGGTTTCCTCCTCCTGCAGCAGGCACCAGTGCTGCAATACCCCAAGCCTCCCACACTTCCAGCACTTTAAAAATGCAGCTTTTTTTTTTTTTTGGTCAGTGCAAGGGTTGAGTGATCTCCCCCACGCCTGGTGATGATGGGAGTGCGGCAAGGGGGAAGGCTCCCAGCTGAATGTTTTCTTGAAAGACAGCAGCCCTGGAGAGATTAATGCGGGAAAATGGATGATGAGACTGCACTACAAAACTCTGCCTGCATCTCAGGCTGGCTTAAGGCTCCAAATTAAGTAAGTTTTCTCTGTTATTCCATGGAATTTCAGCTTCTATTGAGACAGTATGAATGTAATTCCTGAAGAAGGAATAATTATTCTAACTGCAGTTTTAGTACTAAAATCTTAAAGAAGCAAACCAATATTTTAAAGATGGCATTTGTAAATACAGTAAAAGAAGCAAAACAATATTTTAAAGATAGCATTTGTAAATACAGTAGAAGAAATACAACTTGACAACAGACACCAGGAAAATTAAACCATATATTTTTGATAAAAATGACTGAATATGTCTGAACTCTGATAGTTATCAGTAGTTAGGGTTGCTTGTGTTCATTTCCCAAGATAAATAGCATAGCAATCTCTGCATCCTTATGAGGCGTAACACTGTGATAGATATTGCAGTACTCCTGTTTTACAGGGCTGCCAGGAACTATTCCACAAATTATGAAGGATACCTCAAAAAAATAGAAATCATTCTGCTGTGTTGTGAGATAATTCCTGGGACTGTAATCATTAATTAGATCCTCAGTTTCAACCAGAATCAAAAAACCAAAAGCAACCCAGTTATTGTCTTGGAGAGTTCACACTTTGAACACACAGCACATACAATACATGAATAAATGAATAAATGAACAGTTAGAGTAAGAATGAGTAACGCTGTTGGTCCATACCGTCTCTCGACTTCATATTTGTTTTGGTTTGTATGTGAAATATCTTGTTAATGCAGGCTAAAATCTTTTGGCATGCAGGAATGGAATCATAAGCGTTTCTGGATACTGGCAGAAAGAGTTATGCATCAGAAAATTTGGAACTGAAAAAAAAGTTTCCTATTTACCATAACCAAAATACAAAAGATATTTTTAAATGGTTGGTAACTGAAAAGGAAAGGAAAGAAAAATTGCTTACACAGTTCAAATCTAGCAACAAATTTACTCACAAAATTATACTTATTCAGCAGGAATATTAAAAAATTCCAAGTGTCATTAATAAAAGATGGATTGACACAGAGCAACATTAAAATGCCTCCAGACTGTCCTTGTATGACATGATTCAGTATAGTTCCACTCCCTGCGTGCTGCAGTAGAAGATCTTGGCCACAAATTTAAAATCAAGTTTGAATATTACTTTGTTAGAAATTATGTGTGATTTTAATTTATTTTGAGTGTTGTAATGAAACCAGGACTCTGAATTTAGCATGCAACAGGGAAGGTAGTATCTGGTAGTATCTTCTCTATAGTAAAAATCTATTGATTGTACATTCACGATTAAAAGGAGATGTTTTGCTCCAACAAAAGTGAGAGCAAACTCCCTCTCCTTCTGGTTTCCAATAATAATAATGGAAAAAATGTTTCAGTTGGAGGAAAGTTTAGTGCTTCAGAGTGAACCCCTTAAAACAATGGATAACTATTGTTACCAGCTATTTTCTTGTTATTCTATGTTATCATATTGTTCAGGTTGTTTATATGAGTTATGATTCTGGTTAGAGTTTAAATGCATTCTCTTTATCTTGTGCTTCCTCTTTGTTAAGAAACCTTTAAAAATATTCCTATACTGTCTTGCTTGCTCATTTTGTTTGCTTTTCTTCTTCAGCAGGTCAGTTTAATCTCTGCCAGTGCTTCTCTGCAACATGCTTTCTTGTTACACTTAGTAAGACATTTCTTCTTCTACATTAACTTCACTAACAGGCAAGAAGTAAGCACATCTCCTTCTGCCTGACTATTCTGTGGCTAAATTAGGATGTATGTACTTCAAGAGAAATACTGTCTTTACAGAAAAAAAGCTTTTCATTTTCAAAATGCATGATGTTTTTTGCCTTCCTCACATTCACAGATGTCTATTTTGCCATTCTAATTATCTTTCCTATTGAAGTAGACATTTTCTAAATATTTGTGTTTGGAAAGACACAACTATAAAATCTTTCCACAATCTTTTCTCCCTCTGAGAAGGTCCTTTTGAACCCTTCTTTCCATGAGTTCTTATAATTACTGCTTCTTCGTCCTTTATTTATCTTCTTATAACTACTGCTTCTCAGCCTTTTAACCTCTGTTCCAGTGACAGATTTTGTTAGTAATTTTGTTCCTTCCAAATTTGAGTTCATACAGAGTTTTTCTATATCATCAACAAATGAAAAGTCCTTATGTTCTGCATAAGTGGTTACAAGATACATTTCATTTTTGCAATTCAGTTTATCTGAGCTAAAATGAATGTAAAACCATTCAGAATTATTTTAATCAGTATAAATAAATCCAACCTTTCATTACCAAAACAAGGGGCAGTGGGGAAGAAGAATAACCCCAGAAAACCTGAATGCATAGTGTGGAATAAGGTGAAGCAACAGCACAGAAGAAAGGATTACTGGCATAATTCATTTGGCAAATTGGATGTCAAATAAGCAAAAATTAGTGCCAGAAAGAAAAAAATATGGGCTACTGGTCATTTGGCATGTGAGAGGATAAAAAGTGCACATCAGAATGTGCATCACGACTTTACATACAGAGTGTACATACGGAAAAACAAGTTACATTCCATGCTGATACAAAATCACTGGAATGCCACATATGAAAAAATCTGATAGAAAAAAAACTGCCTAAACATCTATTTCATTCAATAAACACTTGCTGTGAAACACAGAACACATCCTAAAGCTTTTTTGGAGCTGAGAATTAAGACTAAAGGATGCAGGACCCTTATATGGCTGCATCTTTACCTTCATATTTCCTCAATTCCCATTCTCTAGAGTTCTGTGTAAAGGTTTGGATCTCTCATTTGTATCAATATCTGCCACTGTGTCAACAAGCATCTGCTCATGGAAAGTTGAGGTTTCGTGTTTAGCAAGCATGGAAGAATGACTCTGGCTATTTCTCCACTGTAACAAGATCTTAAAATTTGGTTCTCACCATGTTTTTGTGAAAACATTCCCTCCACATTTTCCCTGTAATTTTTACAAGTAAGTGTATCACTGGTTAATAGCTTTAGTACATTTCTATATTTAATCCCATAAATGATACTATAATGTGATTTTCAACTACACTGAGACAAAATTAAAAACTAAAGTGTCCAAACCTCAAACCAAAAACTTAAAAAACTAAAGCCAAAGCCTACAGCAACTGATCTATTAGCAAACCTTATGCCAAGGGAGTTCTGACCTCTAAGTTCCATCTCAGGCCCCTGAGATAAATGGCACAACTTTTAGATGGCACAGAGATCCTCAAAACACTCTTATTCATCATTTTCTTGGCCTTTTGGCATTTAGAGTTCTCTACAGACCAGCATTTCCAAAGAGGAACTAAGGCTGGACAGGCAATCACATTCTAGTTGTGGCAATCCCAAGCACTGGAGAATTCTGTACCTCTGCTTCCACAGGACTTCAAACCAAAGTACAGCCTTCCTTCTCCCCATAGAGGTCATGTTTCACATACCAAAGGTCCTCTCCAAAGTAATTCAGTCTCTCACTGGTGCAAAAACTAACTTCCTAGTCAGATTTCAGGAACGTAAATTATATATATTTCATACTGATTACCTTAATGTAATAAAATAATGTATTAGCTTGATTAGATTTCAAGGAAGGAAAGTCTCTGCAAGAGATTAATCTCAACTCACTGTTTCAAGATACTTAAGTATCTATAAAGACAATTTAAGACATACAAACCAACAGGACTAGTTACACAGGATATTCTTGTCTTTTTTCTTGGAATTGCTTTATTGGAAGAGCTTAGATCTCTTAAATAACTACATATCTATTCCTGTCCCTAATGCAGCGTTCATGCTATGCCTTTTAAAGGTAGAGTTGTCTTTAAATGCAGCTTTTAAAATCCTTTCTTTAACTTTCACTTTTCTTTAATATGCGATAATTCCTCAATGAGTCATTCCAATGTATTTTTAAACTACTTTATCTGACACAACCTTCTGTTTTCCATTATGCGTACCAAGAAATCCTGTTATGCAAAACACCGTTGAGCTCATTCACTTCTGTCCTCAACTGCAAAAGAAACAGTATCATTCCCTTGTTAATCCAATTAGCATACACAAATTACAAGTATTATTTACGTCAGTTGAATTGGTCATTGTAGAATGTATTATATATAGAAGTATTCCTGAATTTACTCCTGGATTGCTGAAATTACCAAACTCAAAAAGTACAGTCTTGAGGCATTTTTCTGGTGGAAACACACTTGGTTATTATTCTAACAAATTTATAAATCCTATCTAGTTTCTGACATGAAGGTTTCACTTTGTTTCATGTTGTATAAAAACAACAAAAAAGCTCCAGGATGTGATTTCAAGTGAATATACACTGGGAGAGTTCAGCCACTTCCTTGTCAGAAGGGAAGAGTGACCAGTGCCAAAGGCTGTGAGCTCTGGAACCACATCTTCCTGCAGAGAAGCTCCTGATGTGCACAGAGCCCTTCTTATTGGAATTATACTTGGAGATCCTCTTCCTGCACTAGCACGGAAAATAACAAGCTGGTGAAATCAAATTACTAGAGAGCAGATGGAAAAACAGCAAAGAACAAAGACAAGAGAGAGATGGCAGTGTAGAAAGAGCTGAGAGAGAACACAAGCCTGGCAAGACCGAGAAAACAAGCCACATCAGGAGTGTCCATGTAGGGAGCTTTTTACCACTCCTGTTTCTCACTTTTCTATATTCTTCAAACAACCCGAATTAGTGGAAGGTGTCCCTGCCCATAGCACTCCCTGCCATTAGAACTGGATGATCTGTAAGGTCTCTTCCAACCCAAACCAGTCACTGACCCTCTGATTCCAGCTAAGTAGTGTAAGTACATGAACACAGCAAAATCACTGGGTGCTTCTACAAAATCTCTGCACTTTTCTGCACACAGACAAGAGGCAGCAAACGTAAACAGCCAGAACTGCAGCCCAGGAGTACAGTTCAGTGGTTAGCCCCTTGGACTCCCTAATCTTGGAGGTCTTTGCCAACCTAAACAATTCCATGATTTTATACAGCAATCACTGCCACACTAGTAACATCATTTAAAATAATATTAGCATTTTATTTAAAATTACCATCATTCTACAGTGGGCACAAGGAAAATTTGTTAGTGACAGGAGAAAACGATGGCCTTCTTTCCAAGACACCTACCTTCAACAACACATCTTTATTAATGATTATGATTCATTTCAGTGGTATACTTGTTCTAGAACTTAATAGTAATAGTAAGAGGAAGTAAAATGGGGACGATTTCAAACACTACCCTTTTGTATTTTCCTTGAAAATTAAAGTAAATAGTGTTACAGTGCCCTCAGGTGGTGTGAATTCAGTTCTGTCCTATTGTCTTCCCTAGAAAGACAGCTCTAAATAATACTAATTTCAGCAGACTGGGTGAATATGGAAGGCAAATTACAGCATAAGCAGTTTTGTTTCCTAGGAAGGTTGTTTTCTTGAACGTTTTGACAACTCTTGATTTTTAAAAAGCATTCTTTAATTTTTAAATATTGTGGAATAACATCATCACCAAATGTAGGAACAAAAAGTAATAGAAGGAAAGAGATCTAAAAAAGAATATCAAACCTAAGGGCAGAAGAGGTAATGAATTCTGTAAGAGCTTTTTGGAAAAAAACATGAAGTAAGAGTTTAAAAAAACAAAACAAACAAAATCCAAACCACAATCAATCAACCAACCAACCAGCCCCTCCCCCCCGCCCCCCCGATATAATATAATTTCTTTGATACATTCACATGTAATATGTGTTAATGGTGAGGAAAATTGCATAAAGACAGCAGTATATGGTGCATTTGTAATATAACCGGAAACGTTTTGAATTCATAGTCATTTTAGTCTGAAGAAATCAGCTTCCTGAAGAGACAGGATATCTTCAATGTGCATAAGTCCAATACATTTTTTTTGTTACTGAGAACAACAATATAAAATAGATATTATTTAGCTGATCTACTGCTCCACATTCAGGGTAATTCCAAAATTGTGTCTCACATAACTAAATGGTTGATGTAGGCCCATCATTTATCACTGTTTTATGTCTTCAAATAAATGTGAGGAAGATCAGCACATCATTAGGAGAATCTTCTAATTTACCACAATGAAAAGATTTGTCAAAGCTGAAGTAATATTATAATCTGTTATTCTTTCGAGATACTCTTAAAGGAATAGCCTGTCACCTTGCAAATGTAAATTACATCATGGAATGTGTGCACTGAAGATCATGGGAATCCTACCATTGAACTTGTTTTCACAGAGAACACCACTGTACTGTAGCTTTATCCTGCTGTCCATCCAGTTCTGTCCTGTTGCCTTTCTTGAAAAACGGCTCTGTAAATAATACTTATTTTCAGCAAGCTGGATGAATATGGGAGAAACACACAAGACAGTGCAAGCACTATAGACCTGAGTAATCCACTATTCTTCCAAATCCCAGTGAATGGACTCTGCTGTCCTTCAGCTCAGAACCACATTGTTCCTCTTCCTACCTGCTCCTGAATTGGCTCCAGCCATGGAGCATATGTTAAAACATTCCCCAAACAGCTCAGAAAAGCATTTTCAAACTGTTGCAAAACCCAGAAGGACAAAAGGAATTTTAATCTCACCAATCTTTCATTTCCTATGCAAATGATACTTCCATTTTCTTTCATGATGATTTGGGGAACTCTCTGATCGCTCTGAAATTGTGTGTCATATGAAAAGCTCTGTTAACCCTTCAGTTTTCTAAGGATTGCCTGCAGGATTTCTGAGGATTGCCAGAAAAATTGCTGTCACATTTTTGTCATCTGTCTTTACAAACTGTAGCCTTCAAAGAAAAACAATGTAAGGTTGTCACCCCAAGTCATACCCCAGTCCTCTCTTCTTTCAGTAATCCCTGACTATCTTTTTTCTTATCCTCACTTGCACATTTAGGAAGAGTTTTACTAACAAAACAATTCTCTGTGGCTCAGAGAGAATCAATACTGCTTATAAGCACACTCTTTATTTATTGGCAACTTACTCCTGAATTTCCCCATCCAGGCCATCAATAGGAAGGCAATCTCTTTATAGCACTAATGACTTGCGGTAAAGTACATACATCTGTT
The DNA here is from genome assembly GCA_013397915.1 of Daphoenositta chrysoptera. Classification (NCBI taxonomy): domain Eukaryota; kingdom Metazoa; phylum Chordata; class Aves; order Passeriformes; genus Daphoenositta; species Daphoenositta chrysoptera. The sequence continues at coordinate 645,482 of VZRO01007699.1, read as the reverse complement.
TAATACAAATAAGGGCAAACGACTTCCCAGTCTTGGTTAGATAAAATAGAGCTCACAAGGGCTTATCTCACTTAGAAAGAATAATTTGTAGCCTTCTCTCATTAAAAGGATAAACTATTAGAGTGGAGACAAGTAGGAAAAGAACTGCATTGGAGGAACAAGGGAAGTGGGAAAGGGTTGGTGGGTGAACACTAAGTTTGACATGATCTAAAAACTCAGTGCTCTTAATACTAACAACAATCTAAGCCATTGGCAGAAGAAAAAGGACAGGTAAACCAGGGTTTCGCCAGACAGAGGGAAAAAAATCAAAGTCCTGGGAATCTCAGCAATACCAGTGATCTGCTGGAAACTGCACCAACAATTCAGTCCACCATAAACTGACTTCTAGATCGACTAGGGTAGGAAAAGCCCTTCATTTTGAAAAGAATATTGAGCAACCCGCCCCGCCCCGCCCACCATGTCCTTGTTAAGAGTGCCTGTCAAGATACACAACAGAGAACAAAACCAATGCTGATAACCGCTTGTCTTAAATCTCTCAGAATTTTCACCTGCAAATATACTGTTTCATTTCTTGCCCTAAAAAAAATATATATAATTATGTCCATGCTATTTTCCATCAATATTTACACTAATGATTGGTGATTATAACATCAGAAGCTTTCCTGAAACCTAATTCATGTTTTCCAGAGCTTCAAAAACTTGCGACTTAAAATTCAAAGCAGACCAATTCACACAGAGGCACTAAAAACTTCCTTGTGATACCTTTAAAATCCCACTCTAGTCTTCAGCAGGAATAAGTTCTTTTGAAAGTGTTTATATATTTATAGCTCTCCTTCCACCCCAATAATAAGATTAAAACCTTAGAGAGTCACAAGATTGCAATACATTCTCAGCCTTTTCCCCCCCATTCTTTCTAGAAAGCACTAAAAAGCAGTCTCATCTATGTGCGTGGTAGCTGAAGTTAACCAGCTTCCCAGGAATAAATTAGAAACAGAATTTTTTACATCTCTTCACATTTCTCTTACACTGTTCTCAAGGTCACCCAGTTTCTCTTGTTGCTGCTTTAGACTATGAAGACTCTCAGCTCTGCACCATTAGCAGATTCCTACCTTTTGTGCCAAGGATCATAATGAAAAATATTAATTATGGCCTTACCCGGAACATACATCATCCTGTGAAGATGTTTCAACAGACATCATCTAGTCTAAAATGACTTTGTTTTCTAGTGACTACATTATCAGACAAAAATACCCCTCATTTTTAAACACATTTTAGGTATGCTGTGAAGAAGCAGCATTCATACTGTCAGGAACACAGGCAGATAGCATCATCACAGGGCCAGAACATGGATTTTCCTGCCCTCTTGTCACTATTGCTCTAAGTAACTCCGTGCAACAGTATCATTTCCTTCGATCCTCCACTGGTACCTCCATCAGAGGCAGAATAATTCAGGAAAGGAGGCCTGTGATGCGAACTGCTCTGAGCTCCCACTTCCTCAATCATTCTGTTTTTAACATGGACTTTACAGCTGCACTTTGGAATAATGTATAATACAGTGGGGGATGAAGAGTGGCTTATTTTCTTCTAGTCCACAGACTCTCAGACATTTTCAGCTGCACAGAAGCTACAAGAAAAGGTACTTTGGCTGTATGCATAACAAAAAAAAGTGTCAGCAGGTTAAACAAAACTTGTCTGAAGTTATTTGTACTGTAGAATTTAATTCTGGTCCACGTACTGCAATACTCCTCTTGTAGTATGCTGGAATGCGTAAGACCCAGACGAATTTGATGTTACTGATTTCAGTTTGGTTCCTATGTCCTTTGTAAGAAATGTTACTGATGTCAAGGGCAAGGCAAAACGATCTTTAACTTTACACTCTGGGAATTCGTCCTTTGCCCTGCCTGTAACTACGCCGGGCGAGTGCGTCAGTGCCGCAGGTCTTACCACCCCAGGGCCCGGTACGGGCGGATCACGGCCCCGGGACTGCGCAGGGACAGCGCTGGGGCACCAGCGCAAGTGTCCCGGAGCCCCAGCGCCGGTGTCCGTCCGGGCGCCTTTGCCCCGTCTCACCGCCGCCATAACACACCGGGCACGGAGAAAAGCGGCGGGAGCGGGCACGGCGGGCGGAGNGCTGAGCGGCGCTGCCCGCGGCCCGGCCCTGTTCTCCGCCGAAATGCACGTTTCCAAAGCGGCGACCGGAACAGTGCCGGTGGCGTGTCCCCACGACGGGACGCGCTGCAGCGCTGCCGGACTAACACGGGAAAGCGCCCGCACCGGCCCTCACAAACGCCTCGAGCTGGGTTATATCTGCTCGAGCAACTCCTCTGCGAGTAACTTCTGCTCGGCCACAGGAAGCACCGGAGACAGCAAGCGCTCCGGCAGCCGCTGAGCCGCTGACTCCTCGGGACAGAATCCCCGACTTATTTTACCCATATCACCTCTCCGCTGCGAAAGGTTGTCGGACGTGATTTCGGGCGCTTTCCCGGGCGCGGGGGCGAGCAACCAGATGGCCGGGGCCCTGGCCGGGGCCGGGGCGCTCGTAGCGGACGGTGCAGTCGCCCCGGGGACCGCCCGGCCACTGCGACGTCTCCGAGGGGAACGAGCTTTGCATCTGAAACGGGGTTTGCTTAAGGGCTGGGGGAGACCTTGGCCGCGGAGCAGCCTGGCAGCGCCTGGGACCCAATAGCATCGGGGAGAGGGAGCGGCGGGGCGGAAAGGGGATTCTCGAGCAGCCCAGGGGCGGGGAGCCGGAGACACCGGGCGATGCCCGCCCGTGGTCTCCTCCTTCAGTGCCCCACCTCATCGGAAGAACAGACAAAAGTAGATTTATCAAGCCATGGGGTCTACAGAGATTAAACCCCACATATTTCCACGTGGAAAAACGAGGCTATGAAATTTCAGGAAAGTCAATGAACTGGACGAACGCACCACTAATGTGCAACAAGTGTCACTGATGACATACAAACTGCCAACTGGACTCGGAGGTCGGCTTTAGACGGAGCGGGAGGCTTTGGCTCTGGCTCCGGGACCCGTACGCCGGATGGACGAGAGTCCCGAAGTAGCAATCCCCCACAGGGCCACCAGCCGCCGCGGTGCAGAGGCCGCCGGGAGAGACGCGCGTCGAGTTCTGCGCGCTCCTGGCTGCGGCGGAAGCCGCGCCGGAGCGGGGCGGCGACGGGACACGGACACGGTCACGGACACTCTCGGATGTAGCGGGGGAGCAGGCGGCAGGCCGCGCGGGTGGACACTGAGCTCCGCCACGGCCCTCCGCTACCAGCGGCACGGCTGCCCAGCGGCGAGCTTACCCGTCAAGGGTGGACGGGGGTCGGTCTCGGCCCGCCACAGCGTGGATGGCGGAGGCCGCGCGCTTACCTTGTTCCATCGGTCCCGCGCAAGAAAGCGGCGTCCCGGCGGGGCCGTTCCTCGGTGAGCAGCTGTCGGCTGCCTGTGTCTGGATCAGTATCCGGCCCCCGACCGAGCGGGGCGGGAGGTGTCCCTCTCGTTAGCCGAGCCGAGCCGAGCCGAGCCGAGCCGAGCCGNGGGCAGAGGCGCTGCTGGCCCTCAGCACCGCACTGGGCCGGGCAGGCCGGCGGGACGCGGGCAAACTCGGCGGTCTACGCCTCGAAGAGGCACGGGCTGGCAGAGACCGAGCCGAGCCGGAGGCTGGCCGCGCCCCGGCCCATGACGGGCGGTCCCCGATCCCCGGCTGAACCCACGACTCTCCGGGAGAGACGATCAGCTCCGCGGGCGGCAATCTGCAGCAGCTTTCAACGCGGCCGTGAGCCGGGGCCGCGCCGGAGGCGGAGGGAGCAGGTGGCGTTGCCAGCCCCTTCCCAAAGCACGCAGGCGTCGCGGAAACGAACCCGGACAGAGCTGATACACCCTGGCTGTTCCCTCCGGGGGCTGATGTTTGTAACAGACAGAGGGCAAAGTAACGAAGTCGTTTATTAAACCTTCTTTAGCGCAGCGTCGTTTTTAATCTCACGTTTGTACGTTAAGCTGTTTACAAAGATGTGTAAAACAAGACGCGCGGACTGTTACATCCCGTAACTCCAGCGATTGAAAACAAAGATCAGGGACGAGCCCGAATAATTACTTCCCAAATCTACACTGACATTACTGTCTTGTTACAGGTTAAACGAAACCCTGTTCACCTGCAAACGATTCTGACGACAGACATGACCACATCCAAAGGACCACGCTTTTAATAATTGTTCTGATATGATCAAGTCGATTAGTGTTTATTTTGTGAACACTTTGAAAATATTTAGTTCACCGTTTGTTGTGGTTAATGTTTTCCTTGGTTAACAATGTATCAAACCCGTAGGAGAAATCAGTTGCAAGGCGGATAACATGCTATAAACCCAGTTTCCGGAATTATTTTCTGTATAAACTGCAAATCCGAATTCTTCTTCTCTTGACAATGAATTATGCTTTCGATTAGGAATATCTGGTCATTTTATTTGTGCGAACGAGCTTGGTTCCGCGGTGATGTAACAGAAGTTTTTCTCCCTTTAAAGACCAGGGGCTATACCCCAACCTCGGGTCGGGTCGGGTCGGGTCGGGTGGAAGGACGGAAGGAAGGAAGAAAGGAAGGAAGGAAGGAAGGAAGGAAGGAAGGAAGGAAGGAAGGAAGGCCTCTGCGAGGCCAGTGGGCTCCAGAACAGGCAGCAAATTTGAGCTAAACAGTTATTCCCAGGGCGCAAGATCATTTCTTACAACCGCTTTAAAAACGGTTGCCTCTAAGGCGAGGGAACGGCCGCTGCGCAGCTGAAGACGGAGCCGATTACCCGACGGAACAGCGATCGGGGCGGGCATTACCGCTCGGTGCCCCGGGGCAGCGCAGCCGCCGGGGCCCCGCGGTCACTGCCCGGCTGCTCGATGAGGCACTGGCTGTCTCTGCGCCGCGTCCCCGCCCGGAGGGAAGGGCCGATGCGGCGCGTAGGAGGGCGCCGCCGCCTCCGGGTGTACCCGCTGCCTACCGGCGGGGGCAGAGCGGCCCGGCGGGGGCGGGGCTGGCTGACCCCGGCGGCGGGGCCGGGGGTCCCGTCGGGGGTCCCGTCGGGCGCAGCGCGGCC